>JAKELJ010000149.1:0-63598 GCA_025594165.1 Tamias sibiricus | reverse complement strand
TGCCTTAATACTCGTCCCACTATATATTTGATAAGTTGTATCACTATTCTCATTTGTTTGGTAAAGTTATTTTTAAATTTTTCCCCCTGATTTTCTACTCGCCAACCATTCATTGTATCTTTAAAAGTGTAATTATTTAGTCTCTAGATTTGAAGTAGGCTCTCTTTTTATTTTAAAACTTATCATCTAAGTTCGAAGTTTACTCTATCCATTATTGGAACAGAAGAGGATGCAATAAAATTATCTCTTTTTTTACTTTCCAAAGAATAGATTTGTGACCTAAAATATGATCTATTTTAGAAATGTTCCATGCACTGCGAAGAAATAAGTAAATTCAGTCATTGATTACACAAAAGGTGCTATAGGTGTCTGTTAGGTCCATTTAGATTAAAAAGTGCTTCATAGTTCTGACGAATCTTTTTTTAAATTGTTGATGGACATTTTATTTATATAGTTATTAATTTTTTATTTAATTAATATTTACATGAGGTGCCTGAGAATTGGAAATTCCAGTTGCCACACACTTAGGTCAGCACTCTAGACCACTGAGCACACAACTCCAGTCCTCTGAGAGAATCTTAGTGGATCTATCTAGGTGTTTGAGAGCACTATGTGGAAGTTACCAGTATTAATTGTATTGTGGTCTTTTTGATTTTTATTTTCCATTTCCTTTAAAAAATTTTATTTTTAATTTGATTCCTTTTTAATTTTACAATGAAAGAACTGTATTTATTGACATATCATACAAACAGGGAGTAATAACTTCCCATTTATGTGGTTGAACATGATGTGGAGTTACAACTAGGTCTATAGATCTTTTATTGTGTTGTAGTGTGAGTGTGTGGTGGTACCTGGGATTGAACTCAGGGGCACTGCGTCGACCGACCACTGGGCCACATCCCCAGCCCCTTTTTTGTAATTTTATTTAGAGACAGGAGGTCTCACTGCGTTTGCTAAGAGCCTCGCCATTGCTGAGGCTGGCTTTTGAAATCTCGCGATCCTCCTGCCTCAGCCTCCCAAAGTGCTGGGATTACAGGCGTGTCGCCACCGATGCCCGGCCCTATATGATTTTTTAATATTGGAGAATAGTTTGTATTTAATGTACAAAGATTGCACAAGTGGGTAGAGAAATAAATAATTAACAAACTATTTGAAGTATCTTATTGGAATGATTGCCATTAAAGAGTATGAAATGAGCTTCTTTGTATTTTCTGATTAATTTTAAGCTTTGAAGTCCCATTTTGGGGGGGGGTCTGATTAAGAAATAGCAACCCCCTGCTTTTCTCTATGTATAACCATTGGCAAATGACCTGTCTTTTTCCTCCCCATTCTTTCACCTTCAGTCCTTGTGGATGTCTTTGTCTGTAAGGTGCGTCCTCCTTGCAAACAACATATTGTTAAGGTCCTGTTTTTAAATCTAATTTGCTGATAATATGTTTTTATTCATTGGAAGGAGTTTTAGATCATTTTATAGTCAATGTATAAATAGAAAGATTTATTTTTATTTTCTCTCTCTCTCTCTCTCACTCCTCTCTTTCTCCCGTCCCCTCTCCCTTCCTCTTCCATTCTTTTTTCTTGTATATAGGATATTGAACCCAGGGACACTTAACCACTGAGCCACATCCCCCAGCCCATTTTTAATATTTCATTTAGAGACAGAGTCACAGATGCTTAGGGCCTTGCTAAGATACTAAGCCTGGCTTTTTATTCATAGGTCACTATCTGCTTAAGCTTTCCCAAGCGCAGAGGTATGCACAACCAAGGCATGCCCACCTTCCATTTTGCTTGTTTAAAAATCAAACTTTTATGATGTTCAAATCAGACTTTGGGTCTTCTTTAATTGATTGTTTCTGCTAGTATAATTCCTCCTTATGCTGGCTTTCAATCTTTATTTAATCCATTGCTTCTTCATGAAATTATTATCATTGATGTATGTTTCTAGTGGCAAGGCTTTGTGTAGGTTAATGAATTCTTTTAGTTTTCTGCTTTTCATGGAATGTTTTAATTTTCATCTTCAATTCTAAAGAAAAATTTTCTGGGTATAGTAATTCTTGGTTGGCACCCATTTTCTTTGAGAAATGGGTATAATATTATCAAGGGCCTCTGCTTTAAGGATCTGGGTTGAGAAATCAGTTGAAATCCAAGTTTGGTTACCCTCTAAATGTGACCATTTTTTTTCTAGCAGCTTTTAAAATTCTATCCTTATTTTTGTAGTTAGGCATTTTCATTTATAATGTGTCTTGGGTGGATCTAATTGTGATTGTATTTGGAGTTTCTAATGCCTCTTCTATTTGAATTATCCATCTCCTTCCTAAAATTTGGGGAAAATTATAATATTGTTCATAAAAAGATTTATAAGCCGGGCGCAGAGGCGCACGCACTGTAATCCCAGGCTCTTTGGGAGGCAGAGGCAGGAGTAAAGCGAGTTCAAAGCCAGCCTCAGCAAATGGCGAGGCAACATTGGCAACTCCGTGAGACCCTGTCTCTATATAAAATACAAAAAAGGGCTGAGGATTGTGAGTCCAGTGGTCGAGTGCCCCTGAGTTCAAAGTCCCTGGTACCGACAAAAAAAAAAAAACAAAAAAAAAAAAAAGATTGTATATCCTTGAAGTTTGTATTTTTGGAGTCTTCATACCCTATTGAGTCTTAAAGTTCTTAGGAGTTAATCCCCAGATTTCTTGATATCTGCTATGGTCCCTCTTAACCAAATTTTCTTTATGGTCACATTTTTAATTTCAAGATAATATAGTTTGGGGCTGGGGTTGGGAATCAGAGGTGATCACTCTCCTCATGCGTGACACTGGGTTCAATCCTCAGACCACACAATATAAAAATAAGATTAATTGTGTCCCACCTATACTAAAAATAAATAAATATTTTAAGAAATTAATAGTAGCTCTTTAAGTCCTGAAAAATCTAACTTCAAGGTGGTCTAAATTATTGGTGATGCTTTCCTTTGAATTTAATAGTTTATTGAGTCTTTCATTTTTCCAGGATTTTTTTTTCTGAATCCCGATCTCATTTTATTGTAGCAATCTTTCATTTCCTGTATCTTCTAAATCTAATCCATCTAATTTTACTCCTTATATTTTCTTTTAGTTTTTACCCTCTCTTTTTCTTTTCCTTCGTTTCTTGGTACTGGGGAATGGAAAGATTGAACTCAGGTGCACTTCTACCAACCGAGCCTCATCCGAAGCCTATTTTTTTTTTTAATTGTTATAATTTCTTTTTAAATATTATTTAGAGACAGGGTGCTCACTGAGTTTGCTTAGAGCCCTTGCTTTTTGCTGAAGCTCGGCTTTGAAACTTCCTGCCTCATCCTCACCACAGCCACTAGGATTAAGGCTATGCACCACACAGCGCCCAGCTCACATCCTTACAATTTTCTTTTTAGCTCCAATGACATTTTAAGTATGGACTTTTATAATTATTTTCTCATGACATTTCATCTCCTGCTGGTGTCCAGTAGAATCAGTTATCTGTAAATGTTATGGGCCTGTTTGGGGGTTGTCGTTTTCCCCTGGCATTTTCATATTGCCCTATAATGTCCTTACCCATTTAATGTGGATGGTATGTTACTATCTTTATAAGTGCAAGAGATGTTACTCTTCATGAGTCCTTCTTTTCTCATATCAGCATTGGGCTGGGTAAATATCCAGGTATTATTACTTTAACTCAAGTTGTGGCCTCCCGCTGATCCCCAGTATCAGCACCACCTTAGAGAGAAGTCACTAAAAAACCCAACTTATTACAATCCATTATCAGACCCAAGTCACATACTAGTCAATCTTATAAACTAAAAAGAAAAAAAAGAAACAAACAAAGAAAGAAAGAAAACCTGTTGATATTGTTTTTACCACTGTTCCTCTAATCCCAGGCAATAAACTTATACTGAAGTCCTGGAGCAGAATGAAAAAAATTACTTATTAAATAAATGAGTAAAAATTGCTACAAACCTTTTATATGAGGAGCTGTACAGAGAGATGGAAGAAATCTTGGGTAAAAGAGAGAAGAAAAAAGAGAGAGATAGAAAAGAATAAAACAACAAACCAAGGTAAAAAGAGGGAGTAAAAATAGATGGGGAGTATTTGAGGTGATGTAAGGAGATAATGTAAGAGGGAGAATCGGGGGATTAAGAGGAGCATAGAAGATAAGGAAAACTAATATAGGGAGAATTATTCCAATTAGTCCTTTTAAACCATTAAAAAGAAATACAATTCAGCGTAGTTAAAGGGCAAAATGTTTATGCATATTGGGTAAACTACTAACAATCCGGATAAAAGAGATAACATATGATCAAAGTTGATTGTTTTGTTATTTATTGTAAAGATCCATGCGAAGGTGAAGGAAATTTCTTGTTAAATCTTGGACTTTGATTTCCTTAGGATTTGGGACATTTAAAATGATGTCCATTGTTATTAGGGGCATTACATCCCACCAGAATTGATCCCAGAGTGGCACAAGAGCCACCCCCTCTAGTTGCTAAGGACCCTCCACGCAACCAGTGTATGGGTTGACAAGCTCAGTCAGTGGCTGACTGCTTGGAAGATGTAACTATTGTGTTTCTGTTGGTTGTGTGTGATGTGGTGCATGAGTTCAGTATGCAGGTATTGGAGGTATGTGATTACTGTAGGCTCACATGGTACCAAGCCTCCCCTCCTACAGGAGACCTTTTCATGGAGGTGTAGAAATCGGCCATCTATAAGCACAGTTCCCCTGTAGTTGTGGAGTCTCCATGGGTGTATCTAGACGGCGCCGAATAGTTTCCCCCCCCTGGCCGTATGAAGAACAAAGAAGTCCTTACCTATAGGACTAAAGGTATTCAGCTGGTTCACACCTGGGTTCTAGTTTCCAATGCTACAGGTTGTAAGCAGTGGGGATGCCGACAACCCTCTGCTGACTGAGACTGAAGCATGGTCTCTGCCAGTATCCAAACAGTGGCCCAATCACTGGCAGTTGTGGTCAAAGGTCAGGCAGCAAGCGGGGTCCTGCTGGGGCCCAAACTTTGCGCTCCACAGCCCTTTGACTCAGGCTAGCTTTCCCGGCATTTGACTGACCTCCTTACTGGCTATGGTAAGATCCAGGCAATTTCTCTTTATAAAGAACCTGGGGAATCAAGGCAACTTCTCATCAATCATCTCTTTCGTGCCCAGCTGCTGCCAACAATCTAGGGAAAACATTCCTCTATGCCAACTGGATACCCAGGCAGCTTCCCTCCTGGGAAGGGCCCCAACGTAGATTGTGGCCATAGAATAATATGGCTACCCCCTCCCATGGGAAGTTTTCCATATCCTGATCAAAGCCAAAACCTCGTTTCATTTTCCTTTCGGGCCTGATCCAATGGGCTAATAGTTCGCCCTGTATTCCATTGGCAAAGGATCCAATAGCATTGAGGGTGCCACTCTGGTTTCACTCCCCCCATCAGAAAAAAAATCCCTATATAAGCTCCAGTCCGATTCAGAGCAAAACACACCACAGCTTTGTCCCTGCTGAGAGGAAGCAGCCACTGCACCCACACCCTTAGACCCACTGTCGCGCAGCGCCGACTGCAGCATGCCCCAGCCGACAGGCTTCCATCCTCTAGCCTGATTGAATATGCAGCAGGCCTTTAGACTCCAGAGATCACTGCCATGGTTCAACTAGCCACCCACCTTTCCAATCGAGAGCTTGCACACTCCCCCTCTCCCTGACTTCCACCTCTCCCACACTAGAAGGCTTACACACTTCCCCTCACCCTGACTCCTCCCCTCCCAGCACCTCTTCGAACTCCAACTCCAGCCACAAAGGCTGGGTGAATAAATCCTCTTGGCTGCACGAGATGTCACCCGTGGGGATTCTTTGCCCTTGCATCCAAGAACAGGTGGGCTACTACCTCTAGGCTTCTTAGGTACTCATGATCGCAAACTTCCCCGCCTTGCCTCCCCATGTCATCAGGCAGCCGCAGCAGCAACAATACTTCTAAAGTTTCCTCAATTTCTTTCCTTTCCCCTTTTCCAATGCTCAACGAACCAAAAGTCTCATTTGCTGTTCCCATCAGAGCTCTTACTTCAACCCACAAAAAAACAAACTGAATTGTGGGATGACAGTTCTGTATTTTAACTGGGCCGTGGCTGTGTGGAACTTTGAGTTTGGCAAGCACTTCCTGTAGGTTTGCACCAACCCTGTTCCCCTTTATCTCCACAGTGGATGGGGAAGGGGTTTCAGTGACTTTTGCTAGTATCTCTACAAGTACTTCCTAGCTGGATTCTTAAGTGAACCCACCACATGTTTGCTCCCTCTGATTTAATTTTGCTGCACTCTGGAGATGCTTGTCTTGATTTACCAGGTGATGACTTACCAGTCAGTTTGTGGCGCTCCACAAAAATGGTTGCAGAGCCTAGCAGGAGCTTTCCCCCCACCCCTTCTCTCAGAAATTTGTTTTATTACTTGCTTGATCTGCTTCAAGGACATCGCTGTTATCCATTAAGCTTTAATTATTTTCTCTAGCCTTTACCCAAATGTATGATCTGAGCAGATAATCGTATGTGCTTTTCCCATTATCTTCTTTTCTCTTTCCCTCTCAGTTGCCACTTCCTCCTTCCCTGACATTCTTTCTTCAATTTACTCAAGGCCGTGAGAGGAGAGTAAGCTGCAGAAGAAAATAGTCTGAAGCTAGAAGAGTTTATAGTTGATAGAGGTTTTAAGGGAAAAAGTCATATTCCAAAAATCAAATTGCAAGCCAGGGTGTAAGGGTGAGTGTTTATAATACCCAGATACTTGGGAGACTGAGGCAGGAGGATGGCAAGTTCCAGGTTAGCCTGGGAAAAAATAGGGGATGTAGCTCCAGTGTTCTGCTTAGCATGTTAAATTGAAGCTGTAAGTTTCAATCTGCCAGTACCAAAACAACACAGAACAAAAGTGTGCTTATAAATTGAAGTCAGCAAGTGCTGATCTAGAAAGTATGCAGCAAAAATCATTCAGCAGATTGTGCTAAGAAAATCGATGACAGTGGCTAAGCAAAAGAAGGGTACATGGAGTACCCATCTAGTGGAAGAAAGATGCCATCTCCAGACCTTTACTAACTACAGAGGTCAAGACCTCACCGTCAGTGTTTTAAAAGCAGGCTTAACCTGTCTTATAAGGAAAATACTGTAAGCTACTGGTGACTTTAAATTGAAGTCAACGCTCACTTACCAATTCTGATAATCCTAGGGCCCCTTAAAAAAAGAATACTGAAATCAACTCTGAGTGCCTGTGCTCTCTAAATGAAAGAACAAAGCCTAGATGGGCAAAGCATTATCTGTTATTACAAAATGGCTTACAGATAGAATTTTAAGGTCCACTGTTTAGATCCACGTGCTCATAAAATAATTTTCCTTTCAAAAATATTATCCTAGTTTGACAATGCACCCAAGAGTTTTTTATTTAGTTTTTTATTTTCTGATGGAGCTGTATAATGAGAATAATGATTGTTGCAGGAGCCCTGTTTGGGGATTGACTTGAATTGCGGTTGACTATGAGCCGTGGAGATTTGGGCATTGTCGCCTCCCGTAGTCTCACGGGACTTGTTGCGGGATCTCGAGTGACTTGGCCGAAATTGCTGATCGGGTCAGCGCCATTTTAGTGGTGTGTTTGGCGTGTGTTAGTCGTTGTTAGAACCAGAGAGAAAAGTTATCAGAATAAAAAGCTGTTTGTCTCCAGTTTGCTTCTGAAGTTTTTTCCCGCGGCTCCGTTGCTCCAAGCGCTTCAGGCGGCAACAGGTGGCGGCCCGTACGGGGAACTTCGGAGCGGACAGGTAAGAACTGAAAGGTCTCTAAAGATGGGTTCGAATATAACTGAATCCCAAGTGATAGAGGCTATGCAAAGACTCCTTGATATACCTGACTCTGTTCTCAGTGAGGAGTATATAGACAAAAGTGAAAGTGATCAAAAAAGTGTAGATTCCACTGGGCCAACTGAGACCAGTAAAGAGAGTATTAGAAGAGACCCAAAAATGACAAAAATCCAAGCTATTAAAGCTATTCGGGAGTTATTGGCGAAAGCTGAAGGATACTTGCTCTCACTGGAACCTGGGCCTCAGGATATTGCTGTCAGTGAAATTAGCAGTGGTGAGGAATCTAGTAAAAGTGATCCTGAGAAAATGAGGAAAAAGAAACTAAAAAAGACCGAGAAAAAGGACCGTCAGGCAGAGGAGTCACTTGTGTCCTCTACTCCCCCATGGGTGGAATCCATTACAGAAAATATGAAGGGTATTACTAGGCATTTGCATACCCTAGAAACAGAAATAAAAAGTCTTTCTGATCGCTTATGCGCTCTCGAGGACAACTCACAGATACATTGGGAACCGCCAGCATTTGAAAAGAAAAATGGACAGAGTGTCCATCAGTCAGTAGATTTCAAAACAATAAAAAATCTCAAAGAGGCAGTAATGACTTATGGGCCCCAAGCTCCTTTCACGTTGAGTATGCTGGAGTCCCTTAACACCTTTAGCTTAACCCCCTCAGACTGGAAAAGTCTATGTAAAGCAACATTAAGCGGGGGGCAATTCTTGGTTTGGCGATCGCAATTCCAAGAACTTTGTATAGAAACGGCTAAAAGAAACGCGGCTGCAGGGTTTGAAAACTATAATATAGACATGCTCACAGGAGAAGGGCAATTCGCAGACTTACAGGCTCAAACAGATTATGACCCAGATATATATGCTCAGATAAATGCAGCTGCCTTAGAGGCATGGAAAACTGTACAAGGACCTGGGGATCTACAAGGTAGCTTGTCAAAAGTGATTCAAGGACCTAATGAGCCGTATGCCGACTTTGCTGATCGACTTTTGAGAACTGCAGGTAGTGTGTTTGCAGATGTTGACCAAGCTATGCCATTAGTTGTTCAATTAGCTTATGAAAATGCAAATAAATGGTGCCAAGCAGCCATCAGGCCATGGAGAACTAAAAAGGATCTTTCCGTATATATACAACTATGTAAAGATATAAATGACGCCTTTGTCACAGGAAATGTGATTGCAGCCTCAATGAGAGGTGCTTCCTCTCGAAATTTCACAAAGGCTAAACGTAGATATTATAATCAATCAGGATATTCCAGGCAAAATTATCATAATCAATCAGGCAATTCTAGGCAAAATCCCAAAAGAGAAATAAGACCAAGCTCATACCGTGCCCCAGGCCGCTGCCCCAGGTGTAAAAAGGGAAATCATTGGGCCAATAAATGCCATTCAAAATTTGACATCCATGGAAATCCTTTGTTCAGGAATTCAAAAAACGGGGCACGGGGCCCAATACCCCGGGGCCCACAAATGTACGGGGCATTGCAGAAGGAGTATCCTCAAGCATCCACTCAGATGCTTCCCCGACACAATCCCTACTACCCATCCACTCCCTCGCCAGAGGAACAAGAGGAAATGCAGGATTAGACCTCTGTTCCACCGCCCGAATAGTGTTAACACCTGAAATGGGGGTTCAACTGATTCCCACAGGAGTCAGGGGACCTCTTCCCTCAGGGACTGTAGGACTTATTATCGGGCGTAGTCCTAAAAGCTTATTAGGTTTGCAAGTGACCCCAGGTGTAATAAACTCAGACTACAAAGGGGAAATAAAAATAATGCTTAGCTCACCCCAAAGTATAACTTCTGTTAATCAAGGAGATAGAATTGCTCAGTTGCTTCTCCTTCCCAATTTACATAATTCATTTAAAATGGGTATGCCTCAAGAAGGGAACAATAGAGGATTTTGTTCCACTGACTCAAGTCCCATGGCTTGCTGGGTTCGAGACTGTTCAAGGAGGCCTATGTGTAAAATAAAAATCCAAGGAATAGAAATGGAGGGATTAATAGATACTGGAGCTGACTCTTCCATTATTAATTTACGCCAATGGCCCAAGCACTGGCCTCTGCAAAAAGCTTCAACCAGTTTAAGAGGCTTGGGATATAATAACCTCCCAGATAAAAGTGCAGTAATTTTAAAATGGGAGGATGATGAAGGCCATAAAGGAACATTTCAGCCTTATGTTTTACCTAATCTACCGGTTACTTTATGGGGAAGAGATATTTTGCAACAAATGGGAGTACACCTTGCAACCAAGCCTGCAGATGTTAAATGTGAAAACCTACAGGGTAATCTTAACCATAAAAGAACTCATTATCAAAAAGTACAGAGTAATCTTAACCCTAAAAGTAATCATTGTCATAAAGGAAAAAGATATTTTTTTTTCGGGGCCACTGAGAAAATAATTTTGAAAATACCATGGCTTTCTGATAAGCCAGTGTGGGTCCCTCAGTGGCCCCTATCTAAAGAGAAATTACAAGCGGCCCACCTACTAGTTCAGGAACAATTAGAAGCAGGTCATATAGAACCTTCCACCTCTCCCTGGAATTCCCCCATATTTGTGATCAAGAAAAAGTCAGGAAAATGGCGATTGTTACATGATCTTAGACAAATCAATAAAACCATGCAAGTTATGGGGCCTACTCAACCTGGACTTCCTAGTCCCGTAGCTATTCCAAAAAATTTCCATCTTATTACTCTTGATATAAAGGATTGCTTCTTTTCTATTCCCCTACATCCTCTGGATGCCCCCAGGTTTGCTTTTTCCGTTCCTTCTATGAACAATAATGGCCCTGATCAGAGATATCAATGGAAGGTTTTACCACAGGGAATGGCTAATAGCCCCACCATATGCCAAATATATGTGGACAAGGCTATCCAACCCATTAAAAATAAATATCCAAACCTCATGTGTCTACATTACATGGATGATATATTTTATTGGCCCACCCTAATCAAAAAATCTTATTTAATATATTCAGTGATGTGGTAGAAAATTTAAAAAAATATGGATTATATATAGCAGAAGAAAAAGTTCAAACCAGATCTCCCATATTATATTTAGGATTTAAAATCATGGATACTTTTGTTAGACCCCAAAAAATTTAATAAATAAAGAACATTTGACCACCCTCAATGATTTCCAAAAACTACTGGGAGACATTAATTGGCTTCGCCCTACACTAAATCTCACTACTGGCCAACTAAAACCTTTATTTGACATCCTTCGTGGAGATCCTGATCCATCTTCACCACGAACATTGACTCCTGATGCTAGGAAAGCTTTAAAGTTAGTAGAAAAAGCCATCGAAGGAGCTCATTGTGATAGATTTGATTTAACTCAACCGCTGATGTTGATTATTATTTCTTCACAATATACACCCACAGGAGTATTTTGGCAACAAGGGCCTTTATTATGGATACATTTGCCCGTCTCTCCTAAAAGTATAATTGAATCTTATACCTCCATGGTGGCTAAACTTATTCTTCAAGGACTTAAGACTTCTACTAAAATATTTGGCATTCACCCTGCTACTATTATTACTCCCTATTCATCATCACAGATTGAATACTTATGCTTCAATGATAATGATTGGGCTATAGCTAAATGCTCTACTTCTGCAAATTTTGATAATCATCTTCCTAAGTCCCCTATATTATCTTTTTGTATTAATCATCCTATTATATTTCCACAGGTAATAAAAAATCAACCTATTCCTAAGGCATTTAATGTATTTACAGATGGGTCCTCAAATGGTACTGCTACAGTAGTCACTAAAAAAGAAAATATGACTTACATAACTGCACACAAATCAGCTCAACTAGTGGAATTGGAAGCTGTGGTAAGAGCTCTGGAAAATTTTAGGGACCAGCCCGTAAACATTTTTTCAGATAGCCACTATATTGTACAAGCCGTCCCAAAATTAGAGTTAGCAGGACCAATAGCACCTCATACTCCAGCCTTTAAATTGTTTTTATCAAATACAAAAACTTTTGTGGGCAAGAAAAGAACCTCTATTCGTAGGCCATATTAGAGCACATACTAATTTGCCTGGTCCCCTCCATGAAGGTAATCAAAAGGCTGATGAACTTACAAAAACAATATTTATACTTTCAGTGCTACAACAAGCTACTTTATTTCACTCCCAGTTTCATGTCAACAGCACCACCTTGCAACGTAGGTTTAAAATCAACAAAGGAGCAAGCCAGAACAATTTGTAAAAGATTGTAAATCTTGTATGACACATTTGCCTCAATCCTCATTTCGGAGTTAACCCTAGAGGATTAATGCCCAATCAATTTGTGGCAGATGGATTTTACTCATGAGCGAGCCAAGTTTTGGAAAATTGCGATTTATTCATGTGAACCATAGATACATGCTCAGGCATGATTTTTGCTTCCTTACATACTGGAGAAAAAGTTAAAGATTGTTTACATCTCATTGTTTGCAAGCATTTGTCTGCATAGGGCACCCCAAAATGCTTAAAACAGATTAATGGCCCCGCATATACTTCCTCATCTTTCAACAGATTAGCGCAAAAATTCAAATATATCCCCATAAAACCAGGCATCCCCATACAATCCTCAGGGTCTGGGCATTATTGAAAGTGCACAACGACACATCTGAAATAATTAAGTTTATTGAAAACAAAAAGAAGGAAATTGGAAATGTCCTAAGGACAGTTTGGCAGGATTTTGCCCTCTTTACCTTAAATTTTTTAACCTTAGGACCTCTTAAAGGTTATTCTGCTGGAGGACAGACATTGGTAATCCTCACCAACAACAATTAACCCTTGGTTTAATGGAAGGATGTTCTGTCAGGGGTACCATGGAAAGGGTCCAGATCCTATTATTATTTTTGGGGAAGAGGATCTGTTAGTGTTTTTTTTCCCAAATGATGCATCCTCCTCCATTATGGATACCAATCTAAGATTAATAAAACACGGTACCACATCAAAAATGATCAAGTTGAAAGATGTTGAAGAATCAAGTTTAATAAAAAAGGTACAAAAATTCAAGAGGACCAAGATGAAGGTATAGAGAAGTTATTCCCTCAAGAGAGTCCTTCAAAATATTCCAACATCTTTAAGTGTCCATTCCTCCCGGCCGGGAACGAGGAGATCTCTCTTTAGTGTGCACACTATTGTATTTCTATATTTGTTTCTTTTTATACATGTTCTTTATGTTTGTTCATTTGTCTACATTTCATGTTTATGTGAACGTCCACAAATATATGTTTGTGATTTTTATTCGTCCCTGTCCAGTGTGACGTCTCAAAGAACCAAAGATGAGCTTTATGAAAAAGAAAATATATATATAGCTATATATTTTATATATTATTTTATATTTATGATCCAAATAACTTTATATTCATTTGTAGGTTAAGAGTATTTAATTTAGGTAAATAAATGTTATTAAATGAAGGTACTTTCAATTTTGATTTATAAGTGTCCCTGGGAACTACTCTTTAGCAAACAATTATGACTAGTGCTATTTTAACCTGATATTTTGGTGTTTTGACACTTTAAGTTTGTTTATTTGTAATTAACTTCAATTGTTTAATAAGCTCATTAATTTTAATTATTCTCAACAGGTAAAAAGAATGGCATCTGTATAACAAGAGACTCAAGGGTTCAAGCTAACATATTATTTCTCTAAAGTGCCTTTACCTTTTCTTTTTCTTAATCAATTCTTTAATGCAGTAATTAACCCTCAATCTTTCTTGTGTTTGTAGTTATAAATAATGATATTATTTACCAACTTAGGTTTGTTGTAGAAGCTCATTCCAGCGGATGTGTGTTATGATGAACAAAAATCAACTTTAATTTTCTAATCTAATTATTCTATTTTGTAGT
This sequence comes from Tamias sibiricus, assembly GCA_025594165.1. Lineage (NCBI taxonomy): Eukaryota > Metazoa > Chordata > Mammalia > Rodentia > Sciuridae > Tamias > Tamias sibiricus. The sequence goes on along the minus strand of JAKELJ010000149.1, from coordinate 49,929 downwards.
TTGGAACAACTTCGACTCTTGACTCAGTGCTGCAATTGCATTGCCTTACCTTTAAAAATTTGATGGCTTGATTTTCTAGGTAGCGGGCCCAGAAAGATATGCCAGGTGTAATTTTGGTCTAACACTATCAAAAAAGTGGGGGGGGGGGGGGGGGGAAACGGGGTTTTTTTTTTGCTTATGGCTGCTACAGCTGCAGGGTGATTCGGCGTCCACGCCGCAAGAATCCACCTGCTTGCTCAAACATCAAAACAACCTTCACAAACAGTGTTGGCCTCTGCACTACATGCCATGGGGACTTCCTACATCAACAGGTACCACACACAAATGGGACAATTAGATCATTCATTGTTTCGGGACTTTACGGGACTAATTGCCCTTTCGAGGTTTATTTGTCTAGAGTTTTCAGTGTTTTACTTGGATGGAACTTTAGGGCAGCGGAATTGTTTAAAACAATTTGATATGCTATTGCAATTTGGCTCTTCAACAAATGGCTTTGTCGCCTTTTAAAGCCGCAAAACTTCTCCTTCACCAACTGGTCGGATGTTAGTCATCTTATTTAGTCAGATCCTAAAGGGCTCTCATTGGTTGGCTGGTTTTAGCCAATGCCGGGTAAGAATCCCCAGAGGGGGACTAAACCTAAGACAGCGCACATTCGCACGGGAATAGTCGTCATGTGGACGGACATATCAACCTAAGACAGGATGTCAAGGGCACAGCCTTTGAATAATACCGATGACGGGTTAAAATTGTTGTTTTTGCACATTAGCGTCCTAGAGCATTAACCTTCTTTTAAAAAACAAAAGGGGGGAAATGCAGGAGCCCTGTTTGTGGGGATTGACTTGATTTGACGGTTTGACTATGAGCGTGGGAGATTTGGGCATTGTCGCCTCCCGTTGTTCTCACGGGGACTTGTTGCGGGAATCTCGAGAGTGACTTGGCCGAAATTGCTGGATCGGGGTCTGCGCCAATTTGATGAGAGTGTTTGGCGTGTGTTAGTCTCTGTTTTTAGAAACCATGAGAGAGAATAGTTATCAGAATAAAAAGCTGTTTGTCTCTCAGTTTTGATTCGGAAGATTATTACCGTCGGACATATCCGTTTCCTACAAGCGCTTCATGCGGGCAACATCTGCTGGTGTGATATTAAAAAAAAAAAAAAAAAAAAAATAGTTAAGAGAATTTAAGATTTAGAGAGGAGCCTAAGGGATTGTGACTGAATTGCTTGTAATGTCATTGATAATAACTTGAATGGAATGAACTGCTTGTTTTATATATGAGCAGAGAAAGTGGTTTCTTAAGACCTGAAACCTATTGCCAAATATAAGATTCTATAGACAATTGTTTTGAATTGACAACAGAGGAATTTCAAATATTACATAAACACAAGGGTTTTTAATTTTTTATTTGAACATGAGTTCTCCACGAAGTTGCTGAAGGTCTAAGATACTAAGATTGGCTTCAAATCTTAACTATCCTCCTTGCCTCAGGACTTATTAGTCTCTGGGATTATTAGGTATGAATCCAAACCGTACCTGGCACACGTGAGTAGAGATTGATTTTAATTCTCATAATAAATTATATTGATGGCCAACATTGCTATTGAATAACTTCTCATGCTACAGAGAAAATCGATCATGAAATGAAAGAGGTTGTTAATGTGTTGTCTTATTTTAATTGTCACAGCCACACCAACCTTCAAGCAACCACCACTCTGATCTATGGCCGCAACTTCATCAAACATCAACCCCTATGACGTCACTCAGCTAGCAAAAAGATTATGATATCATTGAAGGCTCAGATGATAATCGACATTTTTAGCAATAAGAACTTTTAAAAATATAGAAATCCGTACTTTTTTATAGTATTAATTGAACATTAGCACAACTTAATAGGACTTAACAGTTGAGTGTTAAACTTACTTTTTATATGCACTGGGGAAACCAAAATCTTGGAGTGGCATGCTTTATTGCAATAAATTTTGCTTTATTGCATTGGTCTTGAACCCAAGAACCCACTATGTCATCAAGATATGCTTTTTTATGTTGCCTGGGAATGAGGCTTTTGTGGTAGGAGTGCTTGCCATGCATGTAAACAAACCTTGGGTTCAAACCCCCATGCCACCACCAGAATGAATACAAAAGTTATGCCTTGCAATCTATAAACAAGGAATTTTTTTTGGAAAGGAAAGCAGGCAGCTCCACCAATAAAAACCCTATAAATACATAAACACACAAATATAGGTAAGAGAGCTTATTCCCCCCCCTTTTAAATTGAAAAGATGAATCAATCTACCATCCATCTTATCCAAAACAGTGTAAGAGAACCCCTTTTTTAACCTCATGCATGGGACTCAATCTTTATAGCATTTCTTCTTCATATTACTTTTCTCCTCTCCATATCCTGATTTTTCCTCCTCCGTCCATTCTTTCTGACTCAAGATCTGCCCCATAAAATTTGTTCAGGCCATGGAGATATAGAAAAAATTTGACATCTGTCATTACATATGTCCTAAATATTTATAATGTTATCATTTAATCTAAAATTTTTAAAAAGAAGATGAAGTATTTTGTGCTCTATTTTCTTGACTTATGTACAAATAGTATTTGTAATAACAATGGAAGGCTGAGTTTCTAATTATTGATCCATGCCAGCCATGTGTAGTAGTTACAGGAAGATACCCACCCTTGTCCTTTCACGCAGTCTGCGGGGTTTTTTGTTTGTTTGTTTGTTTGTTTGTTTTTTGTTTATTTAGATGGGGTATTTGCTTGTATTAACTTGCCCAAGCTGGTCCTCGAAACCTCCTGGGATCAAGTGATCCTTCCACCTTCGGACTCCAAATAGCAGAGACTACAGACAAGCACTACAATAACCAAAACTCCACTCTACTGCATTTGCCTAAATTCTTCTCAATCCTTCACCTGGCTCTGAATGCCTCCAGAAAAGGTACCTGTATAGGTCCTAGAAGTAGACTCAGGGTATTTGGCCAGAAATTTGGGTGGTCCCAGTACACAAAATACAGGCATTTCCTTCAGAGACTTATTATTCTTTGAGTAGGGGGTGTGACTGGAAGGAAAGGCCAGAGTTGAGCCCTATAAGACTTGGTTTCCCTAGTGTGGGGGCTATTTCTGAACCGTAGATCTGACTCCATTTTTTTTCCTGAAGTCTCCCTTTGTTTCTTAGAGTTCACCTTTGACCTCATTTTTGTCCTTTCACGTTCTTAGAGCATTCTCCATTGATATCACTTATTTGAAGCTTTTTTTTTTTTGTATGTATGCTGGGAGATTGAACCCAGGACCTCAAATATGTTTAACTATGCACTCTCCACCATCTTAGTACAGCCAATCTCCAGAAACATTTGGAGCATCCTAAATCTTTTATTTACTGTATTGTTACTTAGCTATTTTCCCAACTACCCAATGGAACAGAATGACCTGGGATCATTATCTTATAAATGTCAAAATTTTTTTAGGGCTATCACAATTGATATTTCAATAAATACTGGATAAGTTGGATGTCATAAAATACTTCTAAAAGCATACTAAACTACATTAGTAACTATCTTTGTTCTCAAAAAATGCCTCATATGATATTTTCAAAATTACCAAATATATGTTTTGCATACATACAGAATTATAACTTTTGATTATGCAATAGAAAACATGCCTTGGGCATGTAGCTCAGTGTTAGAGAATTCCTAACAGATACAAGGTCATGGTTACAATTCCAGTACCCTAAAACTACAAAAAACCAAAACCATACATACATAATCAAGTTACCTCAAAAACAAAACAAAACAAAATCCTGTAAAAGCATCTTTTAATGGGTAGAACTAGCATTGTGATAAATGTTATACATCTAAAGTATAGTTTACGCAAAATTTATTACGTGGAAAATCTTAAGTAAGTGAATACAGTATAGATTATTGCCTTCAACATAGGAGAGAATGATATATCCAATATAGAATACAAGCATTTTCAACACAGCACATAATTTATAAAATAATCAATAATCAACAAGCCATAAATGCTTCCTAAGCACCTTCTAATTACTGAGTACTGTGTTCAGCTAGTAAATAAAGTTAAGACAAAGTTACTCCTCTCATGGAGTTTATATTAGAGCTAACAGAGGACTATATACAACATTTATCATCAGCCATTATATATTAGTAACTCCAGTACAGGCTAATTATCAGTCCATAGCAAGTCTGAGTGAAGAACTGGACGAGTCAGCATAGTCCTTCATACTGTAATGCATTTTCCATAAATATCAAGGGGATAATTAAGAAGAGTAGCATTGCCTCAGAACCCAGAGCCACCTGCTCGCTCCTCTTCAAGTATCCTCCTATCCTTGTATTGCCTTGCATCACAACCTGCTGCTCTTATTTTTCTAAAAACTATTTAGATTAATCTATCAAGATCCTGTGTGTCTTGCCGTTAGATTTTGAAACTCTAGATTAGGGTTCCATTAACTTTACTCTCCCAGCAGTTTGCCTGAAGTCTGTTAAAGACTGAACCAAGGACAAAACGCCTCCAGCTACAAACTCTAAATAGTCATATTGTTCCTGTTGCCTACTAAGACCATAGAGTAGGACCACAGAAAAGGAAATGGAACAGGAAAGAGGACTGGACATACAACTTTGTATCATACCTCTAGCAAAGCACCACCGACTCAAGCTGCCACATACCAACATTGAAGCTGCCATATCAATTTAGTTATCGTAGCACGGAAAGAGGCCACACGTGTTAAGCTTGCATGATCCGACCCATCAGCTCTCCCACGCAGTGTCAGACTGAATAATAGTTAATCAAGTGTGCCTGAGGCCTAGTGAGGCAAGAGCCTTCACCCCAAGTTTGCAGTGGAGACGAAAGGCAGGAATAGTAGAAGTGATGCCAGAGACTCAGAGAGTCAGAGATAAATCAGGGAGCACCATGGGAGCATTGCCAGGGTGAGAAGCATCTAAATCTTCACTTTTTGTTTATGAAAAAACTAGTGAGTGGGAGCTTATTGAGGCAAATTCACCAGATCAGCTAGATAAGCTAAGAGATTAAAATACTGTAACATTTTTCGATCCACATCCAATGTATTAAATTTTTTTTAACCTTTGCAGAAGTAATCTATTTCAAGGTCCCTCAGATTATTTGGCCCTACTTAAGTCCCTTGAAGATATAGGCCCCACTAACTCCTAACAAAGTTACCCTGCAGTTCCCTTGCCATGTGGGGTACCCTCCACAGGCAATTCACTGTATGGATTCTCTGCTTCTTCAAAGCCTAGCAGAAACAAGAACAAGACTGCTAACAAGGTGGCATCTCATAAAACATAACGTAATTACAGAATTGACATCCCATCCCCTTTTGCTAAGCACTCTATCTGTAAACTATAACGCCAGATACAGTCTCACACCCACACTCAGGGGAGGAGTTTATTACAAGTGCCCTAAACAATGGAAGGTGGAGAATATAAGAGGTCACTAGATGAATTTTCAACTTTTTTAAATAGTTTTCACAGATAATTTCCTTCATTGCTTCTGAAATTTCTCAAATAATCAATTTATTTTTAAAAATAATTATTTGAGTTGTACACAATGCCTTTATTTTATGTGGTGGCTGAGGATCGAACCTGGGCCACAGCAACGTAGTGCTAGGCGAGCGTATCTATTGCTGAGCCACACCACCAACCACTTTAATAATCAATTTTAAATTGTGGAATAAGAATAGTGGTTTTGCTTATACATCCTTGGAGAGATGAATGGGATGTCAGTATTTTAATAAATAGAAAGACCAAAATAATTTTGCTCTTCATGTACTGAGACAAACCTAAGACTCTTCATTCAAGCTAATGTGTGTAAACTGTGAGTTTTATTCTCATCATCTTCTTCATGGCTTTTTACTCACTTCCACTGCCCTTGACCACAGGCATATTACTGAGAGAAGGTTTAGAGGAGCTGTGGCTAAGAAAAACAACAAAATCATCTCTGTGTAATCAGCATCAAGTAGATATCAATGACCCAGTCTTGGTCTTTAAGCAGCAGCATAGATTGGGGATGGTTTTATCCAACATTAAGCCAAGCACATTGTTCATTAGGAAAATTAAAATCTATGATGTAAAAGTTTAACTTAAACACTTTCCTTCAATATCCTTGAATAAGTGTGTAAGACAGGAATTAATAGTGTTATTCATTTTAATTTTCCCAGCAAAAAATGCTAATAATAATGACAACCACCAAATCAACCATAGGGTTTAGATTTCATAAGAAGCAGATTCACTTGCATCTGCAAAAGAAGTTACCTTCATGTAATGGAATATGAAGAATAACCCATAACCCTATATAAAATCAATAAAACATGCTGCCATAAAATAATTATCTAGTTGTTTCTTAATGTTATGTCCATATAATAGTGTCATAAAACTGTTTCAACATTCAAAGTTGAGCTGTAAATATTGAGAGATAACTGTAAAGGATCATGAAAGTTAGATGGACTATAAATTATATTCTACTATGTAATTTGTCTAAAGTATTATATTTTTAATCATATCCTAAATGAATGAATAGTCCTGAGGACATTTATAACAATTTTAGCCAATACCTTTTGAAATAATAGAAATATTAGAAGAAAATTAATTTAAAAATACACAACAAAAATGTTCTCAAATTTAAAAATATCCTTCTATAGATAAGGGCGTGGTGGTGAAACACATGTAATTCCCAGCAGCTTGGGAGTGCTGAGGCAGGAGGATTGATAGATCAAAGCCAACTCAGAAAGACCCTTTCTCTACATAAAATACTAAATAGGGGCATGGGGATGTGGCTCAGTGGTGTCAAGTGCCCCTGAGTTCCAGCACCTTGTAACACCCCCCACACAACCCCGCAAAATTCCTTCAATAGTTGGGCAACGCCAGTGACACATTACCCTCTAATCCCAGCGTACTCAGAGAGGAAGGCAAGATTCTTGGTCAGGTTGGGGGCAACTGAGTGAGCCACCCTGTTATCAAAATAAAAATTAAAAAGGGGATGAGGGTAATAGCTCAGGAGGTAGAGCACTTGCATGGCAAACAAGAGGCCCTGGGTTTCAATCCCCAGTACTACATGCACCACCACAAAAATTTCTTCTGTTTATTAAAAGTCATTGTCATTTTCAAATAGATCATCTAGGGAGCTGGGGATGTGACTTGGTGGTAGAATATTTGCCTAACATGGGCAAAGTTTCCTAGCACCATCATCAAAGAAAACAAACATAAACTAAATCACAAAAAAGCTTATCCCAAGGGCCCTCTGACTGCCAAATAGATTAGAAGAAGATTCCGAGGGCTCTGGCCCTGAAAACTCGCGATACAGAAATATATGTTACCGAATCGAAAATACAAACAAACAAAAATACACTAAAACAGATAAAATCCCCCTTTAAGGTATTATCACAATAATGATTAGAGTGTCCAGTAGCCTGAGTTGGAAAGGTTTCTTTCTATAAAGAGTGAGTCTTCTGTTGTCCCCAGAGGAAGAAAAGAATGGATAAAATGATGGAATCGAGTTTATAAGTCAAGATTCTATGCACCCCATGAGGAGGAGAGAAGGGAATCAGTATCAAGTTTTAACTCCATTGGAAGATCAAGAATGACGAGTTTGGGATTGTACAACTCCATGTGATGACCAAAGGACACAAATCAGAAGCTATTTTGATCAAAACAGATAACTACACTATCTCCAATGAGGCAGCAGCTATGGCAGTCCCCCAGTACACAGGAAAGTAATCGATGGCTGTTTCTGTGCTCTCCCCACCTTTTCCAATGTATCCTTTCCTTTGTTCTCAAATTCCTGTAGCAGGAAGTTGTTAATCCTAATATGTGTTGTGTGTTTGTGTGTTAACTGGCGATTGAACCCTGGGGGTCACTACCACTGAGGCTAAATTCCCAGCCCTTTTTTAGATTTATTAAATCAGAGACAGCTCAGGGTAAATTGCCCATGCTTGGCCTTTAAACTCTCAAGCCTCCTGCCCTCACCTCCTAGAGCAGCCCTGGAGTTATACGCATGCATACACCAGGCCAGGGCTCTTAAAACTGGTTCTTGATATCTAGAGACTACTATTTTAAAGAGGTACTTGCTTTCCTAATTTTCTGTAGTTTCATGCAACATTTTAATGGGAAAACACATTTGTGATTTCTAAATGATTTTAAAAGCAAATGATTGAAATATAAAACGAAATTGGAAAGTGAATTAGTTTTTTTCCATCTAGTCTCAATGAATTCATATTCTTAATTTATCTAATCTACCTTCAGTCATTATTTTTAACCCGCACTTAGTAAGTGTTGAATACATGAAATAATAATTGGGGAAATCACTTATACAGCTTCAATATACCAACTAAAGCAGTTTGAATTTTTATTAAAAAAAAATTTGATTAAAATTATCACAAAGCAATTAATTTATTTCAATATATTCTCAAATGAAGATTATAATAATTGGGTTTCTCATCCAAAAGGGAGGAGGAGGAAGCAAAAAGAAATTTCAGGGCAATGTTTTACTGGTTACAATAAGAGTTACAGTACAGTTTTATTGGGTCTGATCTTGAGTTACAATGAACAAGTTTCATTGGGAACTTAATCATAGGCACCCAGGGAGATTTCACCATGTGGGACAGAAGGTAAAAGGAGAGGTAAAACAGCTTTCTTGGCAAATTCCAGTTTCCCCAGCACAGGATCAGGTGGTCCTACAGAGGACTCAGAACCTCTTCAGAGAGTTCTTGACCTCCGCCCCACCTTATTTTTCCTTTTAAACAGAAAATGATATTTGCCTGTGATGACATGCAAAAACTGAAGCTCACTTTGAGTACAAAGAAGCGACGTCAGAACTCCTTGGTCTTTTACACATGTCACCAGTACCTTCAAAGCCATACAACAACCAAGTTTGTCACAGAGTTTTGGTAATTCAAATATGGTAGTTATGCTGCTGTTGATAACAAAGAAGTACCTGAAAACTTAAAAAGACTCTCTAAATACCTATCCTCAACCTTAAGTTGGCTTTCACACAAGACCAAAGGAATTTTTATACTGCAAAGTCTTCCCATCCCCAGCTTTCATTCCAAAAATCTCAGAGGCCTACCCACCCCATTAAAAAGTGGGGATAATATAATTGGGGGACTAGTTTTCAATTACTTAACCCTCAAGCAAAATAAAAATAATTGAGGCAACACTCCCCTCTAAAAAAGGGGGAAAGGAGAGAAACAAAAAGAAATTCAGGGCAAATGTTTTTTACTGGGAACCACCCAAGGAAGGAAATGCAACTACCATATACTAATAACCAGACAGCCATTGCAGTCCTTTTGTGTCTGAACTGGGATTTGATGTCATCTTTCACAAGGCTTGGCCCCTCCCATTATTGTGGACAGTTACCAGTTATCCAACATGAGTGCTTGATTGTTCCACAGACCCCACTTCGAGACATAGACACTCCCTCCCTCAGAGCTAGACTTAGCCAAGGAAGGTCATCACTTGGGGTTAGCCAGCTAGGGCACTATCCTAGTGAGTTCATGACAGGTCATTCCCTATCAATGGGAGGGTGAGTATCCAGGCCAGGTTCTAGCATTCACACCTTGTGGACTAAAAACCATTATCCCCTGTTCCATCATGGGTTTGCGCTAGGCTTTTTTCTTTATTCAACCCTTAAAACCTCATAGGACTTGATGAGACACCCCTTCTTCCTTGAAAATATAGATCTGGTCACATCATCCACCTGAGGCAGTCCACCCTCAAGGAGGCAGTATCTCTGCAGTGACTCACTCTGCTACCAAGTACCAAACCTGGCATCTTTTGGCTGTCCAAGCCAGCAAGAAAAGTCCTTTATGTCTCTAAGGGCACATGCAGAAAAATTAAAAGTCTTGCCCGTAGCAGAACCTTTCCTCTCTCATCATTTTTTCCCCCTATCAATCCTTCATGTCTCACCTCCCACCCCCAATAATAATGTGTTTCTACAATTTCACAGGCCATCAAATTTTTCAACACCTGCCTGTATTGGGTAAAAGAGAAGGATGCAAATGTGGGTGCAAGATAAAATTTACACAGATAAGAAATATAATACCAACAAAGATAAAAACTATCTATAGATCACCAAAAATCACCATGAAACAGGGTAAATGATGCACACATCTATAAATTTCCAGTTTACTCAGGAGGCTGAGGCAATAAGATTCACCAGCCCTAGTCAAACTTAGGGAAATCCTTTCTCAAAAAATAACATAGAAACGGGCTGGGGATGTAGCTCAATGGGCAGGAGACACTATTGCTGACCCATAAGCCATGAAGCCCTTGGTTGAATTCTCTAATATAGAAGGACAGAGGAGGAAAAGGAGAAAAAAGAGAAAACAAAAAACAATCCATGATTCTATAGATTTAGATTACATGCAAAAAGAACTAGATTATATGTATACATGTGTATTAATAATGTGTATAATGGTTACTAAAGTGAATAATTTCTCTCAAACTAAAGAACAAATATAATTAGCTGTGCCCAGAGGGCCGACACCGTGTGATACTAGCTACTCAAGAGACCGACGAAAGTAAGAATACAGGTTTCAAAGGTGGCCAGTCTGGACAATATTTGCAAGATCCTGTTTCAAAATGAAAAAATGAAAAAAGAGTTTGATAGAGTACATTTGTAGAGCACTCCTGAATTTAACCCTTCAGCCAGTGGGCAAAGGGTGGGGATTACATACATGAAAAATAATACTAAAATCTATGCTTTGTCCATGAAAAGATACAACAATATAGTGGTTCAGATCCTTGAAAGCATAACAATATTATTGATCCGATATGCTATTAGCAAGGCCTTTGAACTGTAAAATTTCTATCTACCTTGCAAAGTACCCCCTAAGAAGAGCAATCACTTCAGTTTGAGGCATATCGTTTTCAGTTTCAAAACACACCAGATAGAACTTCATGATAAAAGGTTTTTTAACAGTGACTAAGTTATTCTTAGTTCTTTTCCATGGGAAGATTGACATTTCTCTTTTATTCTTATGTTGGATATTTATTAGCATCATATTCATTTAGAGTCACTATGCCAATAAAAAAGTCGTAAGCATTAAAGTAACCCCCCAATTTTCCCTTCATGATCGACTAAAGCTTTTTGTTGGTGGACTATGGTCTTGAGAAGAATCAGTAACAATCTTGAAAAGACTGAATTGAAAGAGCCTGCCTCTCCAGTCCTTGGTGTTACCTACCTCCCACTTCTTCTACCCTTGGATCTTATTTCATAAGTCAGCCCTTGAAACAGTGTTTATCTATACTTATCTGGATTCAATACTAATGAGGGAGGCGGAGGGGAATTGAAGGGAAAGACGGAGGAAGAGGATAGGCAACAGGACCAGGAATCCTCCCTCCACCACAGTCACATGCTTTACCCCATCATTCCAAGCTTCAGGTAGGGGAGGAATTCGGGATTTGCTGCCTTCCTCCCCAAATGCAGAATTGTTAAAAAAGAATTATAAAAAAGATAGTAATTACATTTAGTTACTTTTTCTATTTCTGCTGAATTTAGATATATTAAAAATTTTTTGCAAAGGTGAAGAATTGTATAACTTTGGCAAAGTTCTGAGAGACCACAGAACCTATAAGGGAATTCAGAGATTGATAACTACTCATTTGGTGGGTGAGAAGATGCAAGAGGCCCAGCAAGAGGTATTCCAGAGTGGTTCTAGCAGATTAAACGAGCAGAGCAAGGATCCAAGTTTATATTCCCCCTTGTGTTTAATGCTGTATTGCAAAAGCCAGACTTAATCAAATCACTTCATTCTTCAGAAAAACATTTTGGGTTTCTCACTGTGAGCCAAAGGCATAGTTCTGGGCACAATCGCCTTGTCCAAAGTAAATCATAAATCAAAATTGATAAGCACAGTAGTAGAGTAAAAGAGCCTCAGGTAGGTACACGGGTGCTATGGGGAGGCCTCTGTATGTAATGATGGGCAAGTCATTTTGGTGTGATTGTAACATGGAGAAAGGGAATATGAGGACGAAGGCAAGAGAGAGTGAGAAGGCTAGAGAGAGAAGTAAGGGTCAGATCTTTTGAAGAGGCATAGAAGCGTGGTAGGGAGCTAACAGAAGAGTTCTAAGCATAACAGAGGGCTGGTAATTTTCTGTGCTTTAGAAAGACCAGTCTGGGGTTGTGGATGAAGCTCAGTGGTTACACTTCAAGGCCCGGGGTTCAGGTCCAACCAGCACTGGAAGGAGAAAAAGACCATACTAGCTTATGGAAAGGTTGAAGAGGCCAGTTTGGCTTTGTGCCTAAGATAGGCCCTCTGAGGGCAGTAGGCAAAACCTAGTGGTAGCGTCCTCCAGCAAGTCTATGAGTGTGCATCCCAGGTGTTCTATTCAAAATTGGTCATTTCAATTGTGTGTAATTCTAATCAGCATCCTTGCCCAGAGACCCTTCCTGGATCCTGCCTGTTTGGATTAGGTCCTGCCATACCCACACAAGAAACAGACAACAAGGAGGAAAAAGGAAGAATGTAACTTCATGAATTTTTGATCAAATTCCATAGAGTAGCTAGATTGCTTCTCCTTGCCTGTGCCAAACAACATTTACAATTTTATATAAACAAAATCCAGAGGTTGACAAACATGTAGATTCTAATTAGCCATCCAGTGTTAGGCCTGAATGGAGAATTTTCTGCTCCCAGTCTTCGTGGGCATTTGTCAGAGTAGGGGGGTCATGGCCTTTTTGCAGCTTCCTTTCTCAATAAGAGAAAGAGCCATTCCCCAATTTCAGGTGGGGGAAGCCTGAAAGTTTAGTTTATTACACTATAAATAACGAGAAACCGACTAGGAAGCACTGCCTTGGAGGAAAGAAAACCATGGCTGAGACGTCTTGGTTAGATAGGAAAATCCAGGTGGGAATTATATAGACCTGAATCAATAGATCAGGAACAGATTCTGGACATTTTTCACATTTACTGGTTAATGTGGTTGAAGGGAAATTAGAAGAGACCCTTAGTCCTTGGGCAACTGGAGACGGTTGACGAGTGTTTGTTTACTAAGATGAGGGAACCTCAAGGTAAGAGCTAGTTATAGGGGAGAAACTACGAGTTAGGACATGCTATTGATAATTTAACCTGGAAGATATATATGAAACGATATTCAGTGTGGCATGTCAGCATGTGAACTATGGAGCAGAGAAGGGAGGTCCTGGATACATCAACTGTAAAATAGGTGTAAGGGAAAATTGGGTCTGGGAGGAGAGCATCAACGTGTAAGGTTTTGGGGCAATAGAAAACAGTTTCAGGCTGGTCCTGGTGTTTGTGCATCAATGATCTCAGCTACCTGGGAGGCTTCAGGACAGGAGGCTGCCATTGAAATCCACCATCCTTGGCATACATAGCAACTATCCCATTATCTCATCTTTGTGTTTGTGTATGTTGCATGGGTGCTGGCGATTGAACCGCAAATGCCTCTTGCATGCTGAATACAATGGCCACTAGCGAAGCTGAGTTAACGCACTCAGCATACCTACTTTTTTGTTTTTTTTATTAATGGAGTTACCAAAGGAAGATGTACCCGAAAGGAAGGAGGAAGATCAAAAGAAGTGTGGTTTCTGGAAGCCAAAATGAGAAGCTTTCTAGAATGATAGAGGGTGGTTAAGGGAGTAAAATGCAATAAGGCCTGTTTGGGGTGGGGCATTCAATGACCACCCGATCCCCTAGCATCCATCGCAAATTAATAAATATTAAAAATATGCAGGGATGGAATTAAACTATTTTTGTCTAAAGAGAAATAAAACACCTTGTTGCCCTGTGGTGTGTGGAGAGAGAAAAAGAAAGATGACGGAAGTGGAGACTTCAGGAAGTTTAGGTAGAAGCTGTAGGGACTAAACTGGATGGAAATGAGAGACATTAGTGGAGACATGGGGTTTCTTTGGGATAGAGGTTTTGGGAGATAGGGGCCCTCACTTTTTTTTTTTTTTTTTATTCCAGTGGTGGCTTAGGATTGAAACCTAGGGCCCTCAGGAGGCCTCACTTCAAGTCAGTCGTCCCAGGACCACTGTGCCTGGCTGGGTCCACAGAGCTGGGGGCAGTGTCATTGGCCAGCCTCTAATGGCCCAGCAGAGGCCAGCACTCTGGTTATAATATCTTGAAGAAAAAGATCAAGAGAGTACATGCCAAGTCAACCCTCTGTGCCTAACCACATCACGGGGAAATTTGGGCTGAAAGGTTTAACTGTTGGTTGGAACAAAGGAGCAAGCAGTGAAGTGTGGTCTCACTTAATGAGATTGGATTCTATTCAGATATCTCGGGTGTGGGATAAAGAGCCGCATTTTACAAACTAGAGATGCAGGAGCCCATTGTTTCTTTGGGTAATGCCAACCTTCTGGAAATAAAGAAAACCTTTTAGTGAAAAGATATACTGTCTGAGGGAGTTTAGTTTTTCTTGGGCAACAGAAGTTTCAAAGTTCACAGTTGAAGTTTAGCGAGGAAGTGGGCATGGTTATAAAGACTATGTCACGGAAAAAAAGAACAGAAATAAGGGGTGAGATGATTGAGATGGTAGTGACCAAAAGAAAATCAATGAAGGTTTGATCCTGCAGCACCACGTAAACATAAATGCACTGCATTGTGTACCACTAAAGCAAATAAATTAAATATTTATAAAAATAATTATAAAAAAAAGATAAAGACTTCAGGGAGAAGGTTGGGAGGTGCAAGTGAAGAGGGAAAATTCATCAAGAACCTGCTTGTGCTCCAGGGGAGGGGTGGAAGTTGGTTTTGGGACCCTGCTTTCCAGTGTCACGTCTGCTCCCTGGAGGAACACAAAGTCATCAAGATAAAACCTGATGGTGTAATGGGAATGCCTTTAAATTTATATTTAACCTTTCAACCTCTCATCTTAGTGTCTGGTATTCGACCAGTTAATTCCATGCACACCTAATGTTTCACATGCTCCATACAATGGGCATAGACCCTAAACTGTCCAATGGTGACTTCCCCTGCCTATCAGGTATCCACAGACTAGACCCACCCCAGGTTACTGAGGATGGCTTTGGGCAACTCAGAGAATCAGGTTGTGGTTAATGAAGAATGGTCAGTGCCTTGGTTTCACCACCTTCTGTTGAATTTCAAAGCAAGTGAAGGGAATGTGTCTGGTCAGAAGGGAAAGAGCAAGAAAAGCAAGAAGCAAATGTGTTATAATGTAATAAAGGAAAAAGAGATGAGACAGAACATATTCTGCTTAGAAAGAAGCTGCCAAGATATCCTCCTTTGGGGAGGGGCACCTTTGTTTGTAAAATTAATTCCAGAAGCAGACAAGGGAAGTTGGTTGCAACAAGAAAATTTTTTCAATCATGAGCAATGCATTCAAACCTCTGGAGACCTTGTTATAACACAGATTGTTGCCACCAGCCACCCAGAGTTTTCTGAATTCAGAATTCTGATCTGAGGATAGGGCAGAAAATCTGCATCTCTTGACACTCCTCTTGGGTTGCTCATCGGTGCATATGTTATAGGGAGACACATTTTGAGAACTACTAGGCTTATAAGAAGGTAAGAATATTGCCTGAATAACTGAAGGAAGAATTAGGGGTGGAGGAAAATGGGATCCATGGTAAGAAGTAGGAAGAAATAAATAAAGGAGGCAATATGCTTAGTGGGAATACAGGACACTGTGTGATGCAAACCACTCCAACTTTTAGGTGAATAGACAATGAAACATAAACATGCTTGCAGTGAATAGATTTGATGGAAGCTGAAAATAGGATTTGAGTATTGAAACCATGGGCAGTGAAATGGATATTATGCATGGGTCAAGTAGAAACTTAAAAACAAACTCCATGAAAGTTTATTCAGAAAAAAAAAAAAAAAACTTATTTTTTTTTTTTTGAAGTATACTGGGATTGAACCCAAGGGTGCTATAACCATCAAGCCATATCCCCAGTCCCTTTTTTATATTTTTATTTTTGAGACAGTTTTTCACTTAGTTGTCTTAAGACCTTGCTAAATTTGCTGGAGACAAGACCTCAAATATTGTGATCCCTCCTTCCTCAGCCTCCCAAGCCACAGGGATTAGAGGTTGTGCACCATCCATGGTGCCCAGCAAGTTTTTCATAAATCCTGGAGAGAGCACTTGAAAAGTTTTCTGCAGGTTGGTAGAAATTGAGGGGTGGGGAGTTAAGTTTAAAGGAACTGTACTCTAAAACCCAAGGAACAAAATTTAAATTAATTAAGAACAAGGATGAGGTTTGTGCACCTTTGCTTATTATCCAGGAAAAAGTACTTTTTAGGGAGAAAGAAAGTTTTTCTAGGGGAAGAGAACAATTGTACATGATGCATTCCTGAGGAAGATATGATAAAGTCTAAATGTTCAAAACCCATCAAATATCACAATACATAAGAAAAAGGGAAGAAAGAAGCTCTTCAATTTAAGAACAGCAAAGGATTTAAGGGCTTTATGAATTCAAAGGCTTTAAATAAGTCCATGTATTCACAAATTCCATGGTGACAAGACTATGCAAGTATCCACTAACTTCGTCTGATTTGGGGACGCCTGGAATAGACAAGATTTTCCCCCTATAGTTGTGAAAGTATTCACAAGTAAGAGACAATTTCAATATACATAACATTTGTTTTGTAGTTGTTGTTTGTTTGTTTTTTCTTGAAGATTGGGGGGGGGGACTCACTATATTGCCCAGGTTGGCCTGTACTCTGGGCTCAAGACATCATCACCATTCAGATCTCCATACATAACCACTCATTAAAAAATGGAGGATTTTATTTACATTTTTTACTTTCTTTTTTTTTTTTTTTTTTTTTTTGGTACTGAGGATTGAACCCAGAGTGCTTAACAACTGAGCTATATCCCTAGCCCTTTTTTATATTTTATTTAGAGACAGAGTCTTGCTGAGTTGCTAAGTGCCTTGTTGAGTTGCAGAAGCTGGTGCTTTGAACTCCCATTCTCCTGCCTCAGCCTTCTGAGTTTGCTGGATTATAGGCATGCACCACTGCACCCAGCTATTTTTTACTTTCTTTATTACTGTACTGATGATTTATTTTTTAAAAAAATATTTATTTTATAGTTGTAACACAATGCCTTTATTTTAACGTGAATGCTGAGGATCGAAACGGGGGCGCACATGTGCTAGGCGAGTGCTCAAACTGCTGAGCCACAACCCAGCCCCCATTTTTTAAATATGAGTTTCATGATTTTTAATAAGAAAAATGTTTTTTAAAAAGCATATTTTACTTTATACTTTAGATTCATGAGACAGTTGCAAACTAGAGGTTGTATTTTTATCTGAAAAGGGAAAAAAATCTCGAACAGCGTCATAGTGAAACTGAAAATACAAATACAAAATTTACACTTATTGTGATAATATTCAATAGATAAAGATGATAACCAAAAATAGAGCTGAAAATAGAAATACAAAAAGTTGAAAATAGAAACAAATAAAAGCTGAAATAGAAACAAAATTTAAGCTTACTACTGTTGTGTTGATACTCAACAGAGATGATAACCTTGCAAGCATGTATTTGAAATAGAACTGAACTAACCTGTCTTGTAATGATTTTTATAACAAGCTTCCAACAGAAACCTGTGATGAATGTGATGTGTGGGGTGTATAGGCCTCGCACTTCATGATGGTGGTTTCACTCCATAGTCGCCCACATAAGGACTGTGTTACATTGATACACAGTGCAAGACTGACTGCTAACAAAGACCAGGACATTTGGATAACATTCAAAACTATTAGTACTGCATGGTTCTAGCATCAAACAGAACTCTCAAATCCAGTTCAAAGTTAATGGGACCTATGCTGAATTTCCTCTTTGTGAATTTTTGAATCCTTCAAATCTAAGTACTCAAAGTGAAATGTAAGTATCCCAATTGTTTTTTTTTAATTTTGTTTCTTTGTCCTAAATACCCAAATAAATAGTGTCTTTGTCATAGAGCAAATGGCATTTTCCCCCAAGAATCACTCTTATTTCCCTTTGCATTTGAAGGTATAGTTTACAAAAAAATCTATTTATTTTTATTAACAAATCAACTTTGTTAGGTGTTATCAGGGCCCATACCAGCCCTTTGACCCAATAAGACTAAGACATGCATAGAAGAAAGCTGAAAGAGTTTCTGAAAAAGCTCATTCTCATAAAAGGAACAGAACACCACCACTGGCACTATCCCTTCTTCCTTTCTAAACAGAAGGCAGACATTGTATCTGGGAGCTGGGCACCTTCTTGCCTCCATCAGTGAGTTGCTAGGAGTAATTGCAGAGGTCCTGGTATTGGCAATACTGAACTGCTGAACTGACACAGGCATCCTCTTACCTGCAGACTTCTTATTAGTGAGAAAAAGAAACTGATTAGTTTGATCTCTTGTATATTATTTTGCTTGTTTGCTAGGATTTTCTGTTAACTTTGAAAACACAATAATTCTTAATTTTTAAAGTCTCATATGGACATCACAACAAGTAAGGCAAACAAAGTGAGACTAGAGTAGATAGTAAGTGGCAGACCCAGGCAGGAAAGGAGTCGAGTACCAGAAGGGTTTAGTAACAGTGTATCAGCCACAGTGTTGAAAGATCAAGGGAATCAGCAGAATAGAAAACATCTGCTTCTCTCTGTAGAATTTACATACTTGTGTGTTATTCAAGCCAGCACCCTCAGGGAGGGTAAAAAAGAACAGGAACACAAGGCTTGGGCTGAATCACCAGGATAATGTGTTAGACTGCAAACAAGGGGAAAATGCTTCCCTGATAAGAATCCTGACTTCCAATTCTCTTTAAATTGTTTCAGAATTTAGAAAAGGGTTTGGTAATATATATCTTCATATTTGAATGATTGGAAGAAATGTAGGCATTGAGGGTCCCATTATTAATTGAGTACATAGTTCAAGGACCAACAACTAATAATATTCAACAAATGCTTGTGGAATTCTAATTATAATAGTTGATTAGCTTATAACCATTTTCTTTAAACAGTTCATGTGTTTCTGATATTGTGTTATATACAAGGTGGGATTTAAGGGTAATGAAGACACTTATGATATTTATTATTACTCCACTGATCTTAAAGTAGTTTTGTGGTCAGGTCTCATTTTGCTTGCAATTGACAAAAACTCTTCTCAGACCCCTCTTAGGGGGAAAAAAAGATTCTTGTCACCAAACCTCCCTTAGTATAGATGCAATTTAGGTACAGCTGGATCCAAAGATCCAAATGATGTAATTTGTTCTCTTTCCCCATTTCCTTCCCCTGTCTTCCCCTGTACTGATTTCATTCACAAGGACTCTTTCTAGTAGAGGCGCAAAGATGGTCCATTTTGTACCTCATTGACTCATATCAAACCCACAGAAAAAATTGATGATTGACACCAAAGACAAAGGTTGGGAGTTCACTGAGTTGTGTCTATACTTGAGTTAATAAGTATGATCCAAAGTATAGATGATGGAATACTTGGATTGAATAAGCCCAGTGAACTTATCCATATCCTCCCGCACATGTGAGTTTAGTCAATTATATTGACATAAGGAGGTGAAACACAAATATACAATTTATGAATTTACTTTTTTTTTTTATTTTATTTTATACTTAATTACCCATTTCTTTCAATATGATGAATCATCCTTTAATTTTAGTTTCATCATTTTATAATTAACATACAATATTTCAAAAGGAGACAGTTTGATAAGCCTTAACACATATGCCATCTGTGGAAATACCACTACTTCTAACTATCCTGTCTTATTTTTTTCAGATAGTGTGAAATTCCCCCCCCCCCCCCTTTGGTCTTTCTTCTTCATGATGATGTTGACTTATTTTTAGCTTTTTATTTTTGAGTTATTAATTTTAGATTTACTGGTAAGTTATCAAACATAGTGTATAAAAGTTTTCATAAAGGGCCTGGCGGATGTAGCTCAGCAGTAGAAAATTCACCTGGCATGTAGAAGAGTTGGCCGGGGTCCGATTTATGAATAGAGCCAGGTTCTGAGTTGCTTCCCTTTATGGGCTCCTAAAGGGAATTCCTCCTGCCTGCAAGAAGAGTTTGCAACTCACACCGTCGGGGCGAGCTTAAGACAGAAATCGCTAGTAATGCCTTACCTATGCCTCTGCCTGTTTGAAACAAATAACACGCCACATCTAGGGAGATCTTGTATATAAGCACGGGAATGTCCGAAGAACTCACTTTTATTGAACAAGCATTGACATTAAATAGGCCTAGAACTAACCAATCAGCAAGCAAGGCGTTTTCAGCCTCTCACGCTACGTCATAGCCACACCCCCTTGGTTTAGCCCCCGGTCCTATAAAGCGTGTGGTAAGCAGGTCAAATCTTTATCCCTTGGCAGACATAGTCCCAACAATTCCCCTTTTTTTGTTTATATTAAAAATGGGTCTCTCCATTTATTTTTAAATTGGAATGTCCCATTCTTGTAGGGTGGTCCAACTCATAGAGAGTGTGCCCGTCCTAGGTCGACTTCTCCTCTTTGGGAAAAATCTTACCTGTTATTGGCTATCACACTCTAGCACTTTTAGGTGGACGTGTCTAGGGCCCAGCAGGTGGCCAAGGGGAGCACACGGGACATGACAGTGGCCAAGCCTAATGGCTATAGCTCTGCGGAAGGCTTGACTGGCTTATACTTATCTCTTCTACTCTGCATCATGGCATACTTTTGATCTGCATCCTGTTAAGGACCGTGGCCAAGCCTGACTTGCTCTGTCATAGGGCTATCTAGCTATCTCAGCTTTCATGACAGTAGACCACCCAGCTCTTCTCTTATCTGGCCAGTTCTATAGGGCTAAAGTGCACACAAAGACTAATGACAATTAGGGATTTCACCAAAAAGAGAAAGTCCACCCATTTAGCAAGGAATTTCACCAAAAAGAGAAAAGTCCACACCCATTTAGCAAGTGATGTTCAACCAAAAGAAAAGTCCATCTATTTAGTTCAGTTTAAAGGAAGTCTTTTGGGCATAAAGTCCCGAGATGACTGTCACAGAATGGGACTCTTTCTCTTAGAGTCCAAAGGAAGCCATCTAGCACAAAGTCAAAAATAATTGTCCTAAGATAAGCGCTCTTCTCTCAGAGTTCCAAAGGAAGTCGTCTAGCAAAAAGTCCCAGATAATTGTCACAGGAATGGCACAGTTCCTTCTTACACTCATCGCAGAGGGTTGAAGATTTGAACAAAGAAGGAGTCCAGGATAGTGTCTTTTTTTTTTGATGAATTTTGAAATGGATGTGATGAGAAGGTTAATCACAGCAGCACGACAGGAGCATCTTTGACACGGTTTTTTTTCATTTCTGTGGAAAAAGAAAGGATCACTCCTCAAGAGCTTGTGCTCCTGGTAGATCATTTTATGGTCGGATAGGCAATATTTGAGATCTCTGGCAGGCACCCATATAGGGTTTTTGCTCCCCCATTGGAAGACCACATCCAAAACCTCTGCCAGCACTTATTAATGATCAGGACCTCTCCAGACTCCTAAGTTAATGGGTCTTTCCATCGGACCTCCAACTTTATATAAGGCGTTTTGGTTAGACCAGTGTCTCTGAAATGCAGATAGAGCTGCTGTTTGGAAAAATTTAAAATATTTAAAGCAAGCATAGAGCTGTTTTTCACAACTGGTCATGAGGGTTGCTTCCCCATTTTGTTTTATTAATTGGTCCTTTAAGGTTTTATTATGTCTTTCTATTATGGCTTGTCCATTTGGGTTATATGGAAATCCCTGTGGTATGCTTAATATGCCAAGTTTGGAAGAATTTTTGTAATGATTTGCTTACAAAACAGGGTCCATTATCAGTTTAACTTGTTTTGGCAATCCAAGAATAGCAAAGCATTGTAAAAAGTGACGTTCGATTTCAGCATGTTTAGATCCCTTCTCTTCCAGAATGTGCCGCAGGCCCAACAAGGGCATGTGAATAAGTATCTAATGGACCATAAAATATATACTTTTAATTTTCCAAATGGCACATAATGGGTTACATCAGTTTTGCCAGATAGCGTTGGGCCTTAGGCCTCTGGATTTTAAACCCCAGGGGACTGGAGAGGTGGACCTGTAAGAAGGGCAAACAAGATTTACATGTCCTTATAATCTTTTTTAAATCTTTTATAGGAATTAGAGGAAATTTATTATGTAGAGACCTCACCAATTTAAATGAGTAAGGTTATGAAGACCATTGAGCTAACTGAAGGTCTTGTTGATAATGGGACTGTAACTGTTAATACACCCTGTGGTGGCCAACCGGTCAGCGGCCTGATTTCCCTCAGATTAGGGGCCCAGATACCCTTGATGGTCCCCTAAGATGTTGGAGGAACATAGGTTTCATTACGCCCTTTAAACAGGATCGAACCTGGATCATCAGAGGGGTGATAGGATTATTATACTATCTTTTATATATGAGGCATTTAAAGTAGGTAATAGGTTAATTACATATAAACTATCTGAGAAAAGATTCATAGGCTCTTGGACATGGGTCAAGCTAATGCAACAGCATATAATTCTTTAAAATTGAGCAGAACCAGTAACTGCTTTCAAAGTATTGGTGTCCTTGGCCTAGGAAGGGTGAAATATTACAACTGCTGACCCCTTCTTTTCCTCCATCTTGTGAAGACATTTACTGCCTTGGGGAGTGGCTTGCTAGAAAACAAGATGGGGGAGTCCACTCCAGTTTGGGGAAAGAAGAAGTCCATTTGCTTGACCCGTAATGACAGTCAACTTTTCCTAGAAATCCTTCTAATGCATAGGAGACTCTAGGGTTGTTTCTCTGTATCCATTCAAAATCTGACAAACGGTAAGGAATGTTAAAAATAATCTGGGTCTTTTCCATAATGCCTCAATGATGTATCTCTTTCCTTTTATTAACAAGATACTGCTAAATTGATCTAATTGGGAATAAACTCGAGGTGCTCCTCCCACAGAGGAAATGTATCCATTTTAAGGGATTTCCCATCTGGGTGAGCACAGCTGTCAGGATAGTTTAGCACCTGAGAAAATCCATAAATATGGAAGGTTGCTATTTGGTTGTATCGAGCCAATTGGGCTGAATTGAGGGCATCCTTGGACCTTTTGTAAATATTGAAACAGATGACTCTCTTCTAGTAATATCACATCAGAGGGGATTTTCCCCCGTAGCAACTCAAAGAGAGGTAATAAATCCTCAGTGGAAGGGAAGGAAAGGAAAGAGAGGGGAAGGGTATGAAGGCCCAAGGTAAACGTCTTAACCAGTTTTAGCTCTCCCTAATAGCTTTTGTAACTCTGTCAAGGAATAAGATTTTTGAATGAGAAGTTGGGTTGGGAGAGGACAAACAGAGTATATCTAGGCTAATTTTTGTCCCCAATATTTTAAAGGAGGAAAATATTTGTATTTTATCATTGGATAAAGGTTAGTAACCTCCTTTTTCTAAGAGCTCTCGGAGGGTTAAGTAAGCAGAAGTTTAGTTTTGTTGGACATCAGAAGTACCCAGGATGAATTGTCATCCATATAGACATATAAGGTAAGATGGTGATTTTTTCATTAATGGTGAGACAGAAGACAATGAAACATAATATAGACAAAAAGGCTGGGCTATTAGCCATCACCTTGAGTGGGGAGAACTATCCAATCATATCTTTCATCATCTGGCTTATGACAAGTTGGTTGATGGGACACAGAGAATGCAAAAATTATTCATAATCATCTGGAATGAAGAGGTATTTGAAAAAAAAAACATTCTTTAAATAACAATAATAATTAAGGTAAAAATCTCTTGAGAATAGAAGGGGATCCAGGGAAAGGCCACGCAAAGGTGTGCCAACAAGGAACATCCTATCAATTAATTTTTTCGGAGGTCTTGTAACATCCTCCATTTCCCTGATGCCTTCTGTAAACAAAAACAGGACTGTCCATCCATTGGCTAAAAGAAGTGTCTAATGTGTCCTAGGGCTAACTGTTCTTGGACAATTTGCCCTTAAATGGTTTAGTTTTTCAGTAGGAAGGGGCCACTGCTCGATCCCCAGATTGGGGGGCCATCTCGCCATTGAATGGCAGGAACTTGGGAGCAGTGCCCTTAGGATTGGGGGTGAAACCCTATTGAGGATTGGAAAGTTTTCTTTCCATATCATTTTTAAAGCTCTCCTAAGGGTTAGTAGTAATGTAAGCCTCAGCTCTCTCCTAGGATGTCCTTGACCTAATAAAATTAGAGGTTAATCCAATGGCCACAAGGGGGCGAACTTCCCTTGGTTTCCATCTATAATCTCTCCATTTAAGCCAATTTCTTTGGTCTCTTCTGAATGAGTGTTTCCACCTACTCCAAGTAACTGAGGCCCTGAGGATTAGTTCCCCATTGGGTGGAATCTCTTCTTTCCTTAGTAAGTACGATCTGCCCAGTAATCAATTAGGCAACGAAAATTCCTTCCTGATATATAAATATCCATCTTTGGTCTAATCCCCTGGAACAATAGGAACTGTCCACTTGACCTTGGGGGACTGGGAGCAGGGTGAACCTCCTTGATGTAACGGGGCTGGAGGCTGCCCCCTTAGGAGTTTTAAAGGTTTCCCTTGAACATCAAATTTATATAAGACCTCAATCTTTTTTTTCCAATGATATCCTCTTTTACATTTAGGACAGAGTGTTCTACGGGGCAGGCCTGGAACTTTGAGTCTGGCCAGGGGAGCATTCTGAGGCCGACCAAGACCATCGGGTAGTCGTTTTTTAAAATAGCCTTGTCGTCCGAATTTAAAATATGTTTTCTTTTCATTTAAAACTGTTTTGTAGTAATTAATCTATAGTACGAGCATTAATTGGAGTGTTTAATATCTTAGACTGGTGAGTTTGTTGAACCCAACATCTTTGGTGGTAATAATCCATCATTTTTATAAAATTTATCTTTTAACTTAGTAAAGGCCAGCTTGTGATTTGTGGTCATTTCTTTCCAAACTAAACATTTTTTAAATTGGTCATTAGGTGAAGAATTTCTTTTGAAGGCCTTATTTTCTACTATCTTCACAATAAATGTGGCCAATTTTTATTAGCTTTTTGAGTGTATTTTTAGCTATAGGAAGTTTTGTTAAATTAACTGGAAATGCCATTACAGGTGAAAGCCCACTAGAGGGGCGCTGGCGCCTCTTGTATGGTAATGGCGCCAAAGGCTTACTAAGAGCTAATTCAGAAAATGGCGGATCACTTTCAGAAAGTTTCGAGCCACGTGGTTGGAGGTCTTTGTTTTCTCGGGGACCTTGTTAGAACTCTCTAAAGGAGGGGCTGTAGTTTTCTAATTCCCTGGAGTGAGATTTTCTTTAAATTTGCGGACCGGGAAAAGTTAGGTGTTTGTTTTTCTTGTAAAAGCGAGTTACGCTTTAGGGCGATAAAGCAGGATAAACTCCCGGAGGCGGGGGGGGAGGGATTCCCCGTACTCAATTTCTCGGTCCCTTATAAAATTTGTGTTATTTCGTCCCCAAATCTCCCAAGAATTAAAATCAGGAACTTTTGGAGCCAGGGAAGCCTGGCCCGTTTTAATAACTCCAGATTATTTCCGATTGACCGTCTGATAATTTGAAGACCTTGCTTTCTCAATAAACTTGCGCCATGCCTCAAGGGCTGGGTCTCGTGATTTCCTGAATGGCTAAGATTTGTCCCATAATAAAAGGGATTTCTGCAGCGAAAGAGACGCTGTGTCTCTAACCTTATTAAGCTCTACCGATACTATTTTTTCCTTGTTTCCCCCCCCCCCCGCCCCACGTTTGGGCGCCCCAACCTGCCGGGGTCCGAGTTATGAATAGAGCCATGATCCTGAGTTGCTTCCCTTTATTTGGCCTAAAGGAATAAAAAAAAATGTAAATTCCTTCCCTGCCTGCAAGAAGAGTTGCAACTCACCCGGCGGTGCGAGCTAAAGACAGAAAATCGCTAGATGTGCCTTACCTCTGCCTGTTTGAACAAATAACAACACAGCCACATCTAGGGAGTCCTTGTATATATGAATAGCGACGGGATGTCCGAAGAACTCACTTATATTGAAACAAGCAATTGGACATTAAATAGGCCTAGAACTAACCAATAGCAAGGCAAGTTCGGGGGCGGTTCAGCCATCTCACGCTACGTCATAAAGCCACAAAGAACCCCTTGGTTTTAGCCCCCCGGTCCCCTTAAAGAGTGTGGATAAGCAGTCAAAAAATCTTTATTATCCTTGGCAGACATAGTCCCCCAACATATGGACTGGGGTATCTATTCCCCAGCACCACAAAAAAAAAGTTTTCAATATGTGACCTCAACCCAACTTTATTAACCCCAAAGTGTTTAACCTTTTGTGTGATCACTTTGAAATAATTATTTAGAATTGAGGAAATTAAATATTAATATAATGTATGATCCAAGACGCCAAAGAAACAGACCACCAATTCCAAATTTTAAATTAAAGCAAGCTTATAATTGTATACACATATAAGAGAGCTGGCCAGGGGCTTGCCCCACTCAAACACTGTGGCTTTTGGTGGTCAGCCCCCCCGCTCTCAGGGAAAGACAAGGTTTATATAGTTCAAAGAGTTACAAAAAATCTTGGGAACTTACAGCTAACAAGTTTCAGACATGTTGTAATTTAAAGTCAAGTATGCAAACTAAATCCAACCTACATGGCATTTGTAATTCCAATGTAAAAGGGGGGTGTAGTCAAACCCCCAAACATAATCAAAAGTTATATGAGGCACCGTTTAGATTTATAGAGAGAGAGAGTAGTTGTTAATCTGGTCAAGGAAAAGTCCAGGCCTGATTTGAGCTCAAAGGCCATAGGCATGAATGCCAGACAATAAGCTCAAGACCAAATAAGAATCCTTAGCAATTTCCATAGAAAACTGAAGTGGGGGCTTTTCATAACTTTTTGACAGGAATGCTTCTCAGTCCTTAAGATGAAATTAGGCTGGTTTAATCAACCCCCCCCCCATATTTTTTTTTTGCATTTCAAATCTTTGAAAAGGGAAGTAATCAATATAGGCTAAATTTAATCAATGGTACATAAAAGAATTAAGATTGCAGCCCAATAAACTGGAGCATATAGTTTAATAACACAAATGTACACATAACTAGTAAGAGAAGGAGCACCATGTAAACAATGATGCATTGCATTGTGTACAAATTATAGGACCTAAGAGAGAAGTTAACCAAGGAAACCAATCATCCAAGCCTAAACCAATAATTACTCGTTTTTTAATTTTGTATTAATCTCCTGTCCCTTAATCTCATCTACCCTGTTGTTTGGATAACGTTTAGAATAATCTGTAATATTAAAAACAGCACATGCCTGGGAATCGGTTGGACAACCCAAGTGAATGTTTCAATAAAAGAAAATCAATAGCCCGCTCCTAATTTTGTAACATTGAGGTTCGAAGTTTTTTCATTCTGTTGATTAATTTATTTTGCCAAAACTTGTGCAGTATACGGTTAGCTGTTTTGTGCTAAAACTATAGGGCTAATTTTTGAAGATTTCCTCTTTGTATTTTTACAACTAGACCCGGAAGTTGAGCAAAGAAAAGGCATGCCTGCCATTGCAGTGTCTAGTGGGTCTAGGAGGATTAAATTGTCCAATCACAGTTGGAGGGCAGACTATCCGGGCAATTCGGTGGGGAGCTGTTCCAGGGATGGCAGATAAAGGAGAAGATCCGACCAATAGAACCATAATCCCATAAAAGTTATGTTAGGCAAAGCCTTGGAAAGGTTAGCTTTATTATAGAGAAAAACCCCATCATTGTGCAGTCATTTTGCCCATTGGGGTAAGGAGATAATTTGCTCAATAGAAACAATTGGGGTGGGGTAATCAGGGAAGGAAGGCGATCCTAATGCATAACAACAATGTTTTTGAATAACCAGTGAAGCCTGGCCAAAGCTGGCTCTGCATGGTATACTGGCCAGTCTTGCTGCGTTGCCTCCTAATCACCAGAGACTATTAACATAGTCAGTATATTTTTTACAGAAAGACCCATAATAATTGTTAGCCAGCAATTGAAAGATGGGAAAAGTTTCCATCTTGTACACAGAAGGAACTTTTGTCTAAATAGTAGTCAACAGCCAAATAGTAACCAAAAGTTTTTGAGTAGTGTAACAGAATATTAGTGGGACTCACAGCAACATCTAACCTATAAAGTAGCAATTTTGGGTAATAAACAGAATTTGATTGGGGCCCCACCCTTTTTTATCTTAGTAACAGGAATACTTGTCCTTGAAATCATGAAGGGTGAGCAGAGTATATTATAGATTTTAAAATTTATAATAATTCCTACCTCGAGATTGGTCCGTAAGATTTTTTCAATGGTCCCTCCTTGAATACCTGACTAAAAATTATCTTGGTTAACATTATACCAAATTAAATGGCCAATAACTGATCTTCACAAGAGTAGAAAAAAAAAGAAGGACTAAAAAATAAAAATACGAAGTGTTAAAGGAGGAAAATGAACTAAAATCAAGAAAAAAACAGGTCTCGGCGATATCGCTAAACTTCAATTTTAGTGAATAAACACAACAAATAATTAAATCAGAGAACACCCAAGATATGTAAGTGAACAACCACGATTATATTTACACCGCGATCAATATAACATAAGACAATCAGATATAAGGAAAGGGTGGTAACAATATATTTATAGTTTGAAGAACCTGCCAATAGCAGGTCCATCTTAGGGGCTAACAGATGTGGTTTACAAGGTTTGAAGAGGCCAGCATAGAGCTAAAACCTAAGGATACATGTAATACTCCAACAGCGTCAAAAATTATTAGCATAGATGCGAATATAAAAACAGGGGAAAGCAATAAGAATCTAGTGACAAAATACCTAGACCTTAAGTAATTTATAATTTAAAAAAGGCCCGACCGCTCAGTCCACATTTCTAACCTCTGTGCTAGTTGGATTCTCCTCCAGTGAGGTTCTTACCTCTGTGGTTTCTGTAGGTGCCTTCTTTAGCTGTGAGTGATGGATCCAGGCAGGAATACCATCAACTATGACGGCGAGTAAGAGTGATGGAGAATCACGATGTAAGGGCCCTTCCACCAGGGCTCAAGGCTGTTTAGTTCTCACAATGGTCCTATCAAGCAACAGCATCCGCCTGGTTGGAAATGAAATGATAGGGGCAGTCCTGTGTCCAACGGGTCTGAGCAGACTGGACCTGTGGAAAAGATCTAATTCTATGGATTAGTTTAGTAGCCCTTTGAGTGATTCTCAGAATAGGAAATGTCCTCCCACCAGAATCTTGGTGTAACTGTCTGGGAACCAAAGGTGGGTGGCCACTCTCATAAATTTACATTTCATAAGGGGTAAATTTTTTCAGGTAAGGAGTGCAACGGGCCCCTTAAGAAGAGCAAAGAGGCAGGATGATCAACCCAGTTACACACCAGTCTCAAGTATTAATTTATTTAAAGTTTTCTTTAATGTTCTATTTATCTTATTTTTACCTTATCCTTAACTTTGAGGAATTTAAATTTACAAATGTAATTTCCAGTTTAATATTAAGGGCACATTGAAATTAATTGGAGATAATTTGGCCGTGAAGGCCAGTGCCATATGTCAGGACCCCAGAAGATTAGAGGAAGGGCGCAAATCTAGAGACACAATCTCAGATATTTAAGTTTTTTAACACTACTATTTGTGCTGGATCCTCTGTTCGAGTTTGGAAAGGCTTCTAACCCAGCCTGAGACTGAGTTCAACAAAGACTAAACAAGTATTTATATCTATATAGTACCTGGTTTTAAATTTCAGTAAAGTCCCAATTCCCACAAATTCACCCAAAGGGGTAACAGTACCTTGACTTTTCTGTATTTCCCTGTTGGAAGATGGTTCTTTTTAGCATTTACCTGTGCACAATGATCAATAGTCAGCGATTTGAGATTTACTGAGTATCCCTGCGGTGTCCCTGGAACCAAAACGTGGGGTGAAATTAGTTTCTTGAAGTCTTCCTTGGGGGACAAATTGTAATACACCTGCATGAAGATCATTTAACCCCATTTTCTTCCTAAAAGCTTAGGCATGCAAATTTTTCCCATCTGGGAGAGTCCCACCAAGCCGTGACAGTTTTGTTGGGCTCCGCATAGAGGAGTATAAGTTTATCTCTATCAGTAGTGGGAGTTTCATTCTCAATTTTAAACTGTGGAGTTTTGGGGCAATTTGAGAGTTCCAAGAATAGTTTTGGGATTTTGACTCCCCAAGGGCTATTTCCCTGGCTGTATTGATTCGGCCCAAGTTAATTAACCTTTGGGTCAGGGGGCCTATTGTCTTATAACGGTGTCCAGGCCAAGTGGATAATATCCCCCAGTTTAAATTCTGGCAACCAGATAGCCTCCAGTAAATTGAAGGATAGTACCTTGTTTATATTTTGAATAGTCTTTCCATCTGAAGTTAAAATCCCTTTTGTTTGTAATATCTGGTCCCCACGCGTAACATGTACTGTAGCAAAAGCATAATGGCTGACCATTGTAAATGTTTACCGACTCCGTTGTTACCTTCTGCCCATACTCAATGCCTGTGGTTACTGCAATGATATCTGCTTATTGGGCCTGCAGATGAGTCCTCTGGGCAAAAGCCAGTGCCCAGATAATTTTTTTTTTGGCCCGTAACTACTGCAGCTCCTCGCATACCTTATTCCATCCCGGACGATAACATGTTACCATCGTTGGTAAAGGTTCTGCGTCACTGTTGGTGATGAGGAAGTGTCCGGACCAGGTCTGGTCGGTACCTTGGATGAACATCCAGCATCTCTGAGCAGTCATGATTGGCTCCTCTGGGTTAATCATCAGGCAGCAGGGATTTGCAGGATTGATTGCCAGGGATTTACTGAAGGTCAAACTGTCCCTTGTCTAGGTAGGAGAGCCTGGTAACTGAGTGAAACTGGCATCTTAGACATCTATCCGACTGGTTGGCCATCTCTCAATAAGTGGTTTCCACTTGTGGCTGAGGTGCAGTCACATTGAGAGTCTGCCCCCCCCAAGAGAAAGTTTTGTCCTGCTTCCTTTACCAGTTATCGCAGTAGCCGCTAATGGCTCATACAACAAGGGGGCCATCCTGATGCTCTACAGGGATCCAGCCTTTTTGAAAATGTAGGGCAATTGGTCATTATCTATGGCCCCTAAATTTTGGTTAAAGAACTTTCCTTTAGCAATACCAACCCAATTTCTCTCATGAACATAAAGATGGAAAGGCTTAGAATATATCATGGAGGGTTAAGGCAGGGGCCTGCAAAACCAGAGCCTCCTTTAAATTTTTGAAGGCCAATTCATTTTCTCTCAGTCCTAAATTAAAGGTGACCTTGTCCTCCTGCAGTTATAGTATAATAAACGGCTGGGGCAATATTCAGCAAATCCAGGTATCCAAAGGCGGCCAAGTAACCAACTGCCCCCTAGAAAATTTCCTAACCTGCTATTTTAGTGGTTGGGGTTGGGAACTCTTCATTATGGCTTTTATGTGGGTAATGGGATAACAGTCCTTTCCCTCTCCCTCAGCTCATATCCAAATAAGTAACCCGAGAGGAACAGATTTTTTGCCTATATACTTGGAGACAACGGTACCTCCCAATTGGAGCCAAAGGTTCCCTATCAAACCCCCGATTAGGCCACTTAAACCGTCCTCTTTGTCTTTTGCCTGATAACAGGAAGATCATCCACATATTGGAGCTAAGGTAACCTCAGGGTACTTACATGTCAAAAACAGTCCCTCAGGACTCTGATTGAGAGTTTTATCAAAGATAGTGGGGGAATTTTTTAAAATCTCTGAAAGTATTCAAGTCCAGGTCAGTTGTCCCGATAATCATCTATCTCCAAAATTCCGTCCATATCTCGAAAAAGCGAAGATAAGCTGACTCAGTTTTGACAAAAGGAAGGTAGAAAAATGCAATCTTTCAAATCCAATACAGTATAAACTGTAATGTTCTGGTGGCAAAAAAAAAACCAAACTGAGCAAATGTGTAGGGGTATAGGGACAGTTTGGGTGTGATAGTTTTCTACCCGATATGTTCACTTCCCTTAAGATCTTGTACTGATCTGTGAAATCTTGAGTCCCCATGCTTTTGGACAGGCAGACAAGACAAGGGTGTATGATATCAATGCCGATTGTACATCTAAATATATATCCCCACATTTAGGGAGAACACGCCTGAAGTGTGGTTATTAATTCTTTCTTAAGGTTTCAAAACTGATGGTGTAATTGTTTAACCCAGAGGGCATAGCCCCAGATGTTAGTTAGTACTTAACAACGTTGTGTCACATTGGCAACAGCTAGCCCTGGAGGGTTATCCATCACAGCCCAAACTGTAAGGAATTCTTCATGAATTAAGTAATTTCTCTCCCCATTTTCCTTCTTAAGTTTGGATAGGATTTTTTGAAAAAAGCCAGATACTCACTTTTAACTTAATGGGGGCAGGCTATAGTTAGGGCCTTTGTAGCAGGATATTCCCAATTTCTAATGTAGGCATAATCTCCAGAAAATGAAATAGTTGCCTGAAGTATTGCTTAAAAGGTCCCGTGGAAGGCGGGGGGAAAGCGCAGGGAGGGAAAGGAAAGGGAGGTGTAAAGAGGGAGGGGGAGGGGGGAAGGGGGGGGGGAGGGGGGGGAAGGGGAAGGGAAAGGGAGAGGGAGAAGGGGAATAGAGGTGGGGGAAGGGGGGGGGGGGAAATGGTGGTAGGGGGAAAAAGGGAAAGGGGAAAGAGGGCGGGGGGAGATGAGGGAATGCAGGAAGGGGGGGAGGAATGGGGGGGAGGGGAAGAGGGGGAGGGAAGAAGGGGGGATTAAAAGGGAGGGAGGGCAGGTCACGGTGGGGCAGGGGCCTGGTGGGGGCCGTTTCTGTGTCCTTCCGGTCTTTTTTGATCGTGATGGGTGCCGTGTTTTTGTTTTTGCTTTTCCCCTGGTTCCGTCTTTTTCCTTTTGTTCGTTGATTTTCCTTTCGAACCCCTTCCCTTCCCTGGTTTTTCTTGACTGTTAGTTGTTGTCCTTCCGTTACAGTTCCTTCGTCTATGTTAACATCTTGGTCTCGTAGATCCTTTTTTGCGTTGGCGTGGACCTGTTTTATTTTTTTCTTTCCTGTTGTTCCCCTTCCTTATTGAGTTCCTTTCTCTTCCTTCCTACCTTCTGTTTGTGTGCCTTCCCCTTTTCCCTCTTTCCCTTCTTGCCCCTTCTTCCTTTCTATTCCCTTTTCTCCTTTCCTTCTCCTTGCCCCGCTTTTTCTTTTTTCCCTCCCTCCTTTCCCCTTCTTTTTCCGTTATTTTTTTCCCCTCCTTTCCGTTCGGTTGTTGGTTCTTTTTTTCTTCCTTCCCTTTTACCCCTTTCTCAATCTTCCCCCCCTCCTTTTTCCTTGTGTCCACGTACCCCGACCCCCGCGTGCCCTAGCCACACCTTCCCCCCCCATCCCAGAGTATCCAACCCTATACCACTACTCAGAACCCCTACAGACAGCAACTACACCTAACCACCATAAAACCAAACACCAGAACCCCATGCACAACAATTTTACATTAGTGAGGGGCACCTATGGGCTTCTGTAACACCGTAAATGTGACAGCTCCTGTATCCACTAGGAAATTTACGGGTTAGGCCCCCCGCAATTGAGAAAGTTTCCCATGGTCTCTCGGGAGCCTAGTTTGAAAGATACCATGGCCCCCCTATTTTTACTAAAGTTAACAACTGGTTTATGGCTGGAGTGAGCTACTGGCCTGTGGATCGGTGCAGAGCTCTTCGGAATTATGTTGGGGGCACTCATATTTTCCAAATGTCCCAATTGACTTTTGCAATAAGCACACTGGTTTTGTCAGCAGAGAAGACCGCTTTATGTTATCTGTTTGTATGTGGTCTGTCTTTGTCCTAGGATTTGAGGATTTCAGAAGCCCTGTAAATGCGGCCACTATGGCCCTGTTTACTTTCTTTATCAGTAGATCATCTCATCTCGGCTATCTCTATTTTCAAACACCCTTTTTTGGGCTATTATATCCAATTAATTCTGACCTTGTTTTATCCTATGCAAAGCCATCTATCTTTTGAATCTTTTTATGGATGTCCTGGGCTGTACTGAAGTCACAAAAGCCAGATTAATTTTTAATCGCCTGAGGCTTGTCGGGTCCTTCAAGGGTCTATAGTGAGTATATAGACGGTAATGCCTCCAGGAGGCGCTTGAGAAACGCTGAAGGTGAGCTCCATCTTCTGGCCCCTGATATTACATCATCAGCTACCTTAGAAAGATTTGTGGGTTTTAGAGCCGCACCTCTTTAAGGCCCTCTAACAGAGTCCTGGTGTGTAACTCTACACACAGTGCTCTCCTACCCGTACAGTTGTCCCATAGTCTCCAGCTTTGTGTCTCTCCTAAGGTAAAGCAACCTTTCAATCACCTTCTGTTTTTTTGTCACTTGTAAGAGCAACTTATCCTCATCAGCAGCGCTTTAGAAGCCGCCTTCTGCCACGGATTCTCTCTCCCATTTCCTCCCAGGTGAAAGAGAGTATGGAAGAATCTGTTGACCACGTCAATCCCAGGATTGGGTAGGTTGATTTAAAAAAAATGGAATCACACCAGAGAAACTCAAGGAACTAGGAAATCCGTTGCTAAAAAGGGGGATTCATGATTTTTTTCCAGTTTATAAAGGTCTGTTGATGGAAAAATGGAATCAAACGACATAGCGACCTTTCCTGGAAATCTGGCGTAGAGGAAGAACGGGGGCCGGAGTTGGCTCCACTTCAGGGATATTAATAGAAATATGGAGCCGGCAGGTCGGCCAGAGGGAAGCAACACTGAGTCAGGCCTTCCAATAAAGGTGGCCCTGTCCCAGGTATTGGGAGATAATAGTAACAGTGGCTGGCTCCTTTGGGAAGACTAGAGTTGGATGAGTGGTTGTGAGGTGGGGCGAATGAGGAAGCGGTAGATGGGATTGAGAAGTGTGAGATTGGTGATATAGTTAGTGAAAAAAGCAAAAGCTGCGACTCACAGTGCACCTGAGTGCAGGAGTATAAAGAGTGAGCCGAAAGCATATGGGGGAAGGAGGGAATCCTTCTGGGAGAGTCCTTGTAGTACAGGGCACTTAGATGGATTTATAGGTTTGTTTTTTTGAAGGGACCCCTGGGGAGTTTCTCCCATTCCATCAAACCAGACTTTGCCCTCCCTGGTCCGTTCCGGACGACCATCCAAAACCTTTAATCCATAGCGTGTGGGAATTAAGTTTTTGCATCTGCCCAGGTAGAATATATCCTATTTTGATCAGGGTGGCCATGGAAACCCAAGAGTGAAGTTAGATATATCCCATGCCACTTGGTGGATCACAAAGGTGCCCTCGATGGGGCCATCCAAACTCCGAAGGTGGGCCATTCTACCTCACAGAATGATCATAAGGCGTTTCTTTTGGTGATGGGATAATCATAATCCAAGGCTTAAATGTAAAAAATGGGGATAGTTTTGTCAAAATTCCTTAAAAACACAGTTCAAAGGAGTATCAGGGCTTACACTGTGTCTTATTACCCCATGTTGTTTCAATTTTTTTAACATTTACGACAGAGAAGACACACAATGAGAAAGCAGGAAAAACAAAAACAACAAAACAACAACAAAGAAAAAAATAGAACAACACAGGACAATACACAAAAGAACACATACCAGGGGCGCCCAAACCAACCAGGGAGCAGTGCAACGCTTGCTAATGCCTCCAGACAATGAAGTGCGTATGATGCCCTTGTCAGGACACCTCTCTGTCCCCAGATGGGAATTCCCCGACCAGAACCAGAAAGCTGTGTGAAGCCTTTCGCTACTAGCCCTGGACAGGAGTGTATGTGTCTCACCAAGGCACCTCCTCAACTGTCTCCAGTATAGAGATCCTACAAAACCAGATACCAGATGTTACTACAGGGCGCCACTTACCTTGGGAGTTTTTATTTTTCCACTTTAGGGATGCTTGCTAATTTTTTGATGTGGCAGTTCACATCTCCAGTAGTTCCGAAGGACAGAAGGCACACCCTGGGGCCTTGGAACGTCTCAAGTGCGCACCCCCTAAGGTACACACCGCCCTTGGAAGTCCCCAGAGTGAAAGTCCCGGCTTCAGAATTTGTAGTGGTCTGAATCTTGCTGCGGGCCGTCCAAAAATGTTGATCCAAGACACAAAGAAAAGAACCACCAACCTCCTAATTTTAAAATTAAAGCAAGCTTAAATTGTATACAACACAAAGAAGACTGGGTTCCAAGGGCTGCCCCCTCCCCCAAACACTGCAGTCATTGGGTTCAGTCCCCGCACTCACAGGGAAGACAAGGTTTTTTAATATTTTCAAAGAGTTACAAAAAATCTTGGGAACTTAACAGCTAAGCAAGGGTCAGAACATGTGTAAATTTAAAAGCAATTATCAAACTAATCAACCTACATGGCATTGCCTTCCAATTAAAAGGTGGGTTTAAGTCACACACCCAAACAATAACCAAAAGAATATAAGAAGGCACCCGTTAGTTTTAAAGAGAGAGAGAGAGAGATATGTTAATCAGGTCAAGGTAAAGCCATGGCCTGAGTGTCTGCACAAGGCCAGGGGCATTGATTGCCAGACAAATAAGCACAAGCCAAAAAAATAATCATAGCATTGACATAGAAAACTTAATGTGGGGCTATTAACAAAACATTTTAGACAGAGATGGCTCCTACAGTCCTAAAGATAAATTTCAGGCTGGTTTATAAACATATAAAACTATTACCTAAAGACCTTAATTAAAATTAAAATATTTAAACCAGTTATCCAACTAGCCAATTTTCTAATTCCATTCTAAGGATTCAATCCGTGACCCCCACCAATGTTGTCTCAAACAGTGCATTCACTAACATTTAGTTTCCTTATTGACTAATGACTGTAGACGATTTCCTAAAGACCTTTGACATTTGGAGGGGTATGGATGGTTCTATGTATAAACTGGCTCCTCAAATTCCCACTTTATCCTGGTATATTCTATATTGACAATATTAAAAAAAACAACAGTAAATGTACTTCTCATTGTAACATAGGCAGTGAGACTCATATCAGGCTGTGCTGTCTCTTTAACTGTTAATGTAAAACTTTTGTTGGGCCACTGCTGATTAATGTGTTCCAGATAGTATTTAACCTCCACTTTATAACTTAGTAGAATGAGAAACTTTTGAGATTTGTGCCAAATATCGCTGTATCTCGGGTCAGGGTAGTGACACATCGGCAGATGCTCTCTTCAACGCCTTCGCACTGTGCCGCAGTCCCCAGGTTTCGATCCTCATCATCACGACGTAAAACCATAAATTCAATGCATTGTGGTACAAACAAAAGTTAATAAATATTTTTTAAAAAAAACCTGTTTCTCAACATAGTCCTGCTAATGATTATTAGCAAACCTTTGAATCGAATTTTTTTTTCTGCAACAACACTAATTACTGTTGTCTTGTGCTAAAAAAAGTATTCAATATTACATCATTTCTATTTTCCACATTGCTATTTAAAATTCTACTGTATTGAAGAGGTTAGTCACCCTATCTTATCTGATATTTATTGTAAGTATTCAATTTTTTGTTTATATCAAATATGGACTCCATGGAATATGAATTTTACTGAGATGTAATATTTATTATTATCACAATTTTATTTCATTGTTCAATATAATTTGGTCAAATAATTCCAAAAATAGGTAGAACCAGCTCCTTCCAAATTGACTTCCTTATGAAAACCTCTCACTGAATATTTGATCATTTCCTTTACTTTCAGCTAATAGAAGATGTTCCGGATAGGTTTACATTCCCTAGCCTTCATGCTGTAATTAATTATCTTCAAAAAGGTATTGGTTCTTTTTCACAGAATAATATTTGTTTAGGAAATAATTACCCTAAACATTATGTGTGTTACATAGTTGTTTCATATACAACAGAGAAATCATCTGCTTTCTGATCTATTCTCAGCACACAACACCACACACAACATAAAACAGATACCTATATCCACGTGTACATCAGCTATAGTATTTGATCTAAAATGTCTTCCAAAAAGTTTCAAAAGATTGGATGCAATGGTCTCATGATGCAGTAAGGTTCAGAAGTTGTGGCTTTATAGGACAATTGATTTGTATCAACAGAGTGATTACTAATATAGATAACAGTAAAGACTACTGTTAGGTAATACATGGATGGGAAGAAGTATGTCACTGGGAAGAATTCGCTAGAAGGGTGAATCATTGTCCTTCTCTCCCACACCCCGCATCTCTGCTTCCTGGGGTGGCTGAGAACTGAGGCATGCTTTCTTCCATCACACCCTTCCACCAAGGTGTTCTGCTTCACCCCTCAGGCTCAGAGTATTTGATCTGACGAACCATGGACAGAGCCCAGTTGAAACCCTGAGCCAGAAAAAAACTTTTCTTCCTTCAAGTTGTTCTTTTAGGAATCAATATGGTCACCAGCAAAGAAAAGCTAATATCACACCTATCAGTAACATTCATGAATTCACAATGTTTTCATCTACTTCCAAACCATCCCCTACAGAGTTTCCTCTCCCTCTTCATAATTAATAAAAATTAATTAAATTTTGAAGTAGGTCTCTTTATGCTTGCAACAGAGCAGGTCTCAAACACCCATGCTCAAGCAATTCTCTTGCCTAAGCCTCCCAAAAGCAGGAACTACAGTCAAGTCCCAGGCTCCTTTCTCCTTAATTAAAATTTATAACTTCTCATTATTTCTTACAAACCAGAAATACTGGTTTTCATTAATCATAATATAATTTACAAATTTGCTCCATCCCTAGAAATCACACAGAAAATTAGTTTTTTCAGGTACTGTTCACCCACAGCATATAAAAAAAAGATTAAGGAAAAACATCATGAAATGTTGGAAAAAAAAAAAAAATAAAAACATTATTTGACTAATAACATGTAACTGATATTTGATTTACAATATTCTTGAATATAAAAAATCATAGTAAAAAATAATATTTACTAAAGTAAAATAGTTTTTATTTCCTATTCTGTCTTCCTTACAATCCCGCCATTTAGTAATGATATGTTAATTCCTTTTTTATCACTTTTGGAGTTTCCAGTTTTGGGTTTTACTCATATCTTAGTAATTGATTCATTTAAATAGGCTTTTGAGTAATGGAGAATACTAACCTATTCTGAAAGTCAAAACTACATTGAAAAATATCATTTGGAGAAATGTTTGCTCTCACCCATATTTTCCCACACTAAATCCCCATAACTATTCCCCCTTTCCCCCTTTATTTCCAATAGATAACCAATACAATTATTAGGGTTTGTTTTCCAAAAATATTTTAAATTCTAATATGGTTATGTATGATAGAATAATGCAATGATTACAATATTCATATAACACATATATAGCACAATTATTTCCTATCTCATGTGCAGGAAGCCCTGTTTGGGGAGAAGGCTAAGATTAGCGGTTGACTACTGGCCAAGGAGAAGTTTGGGCAATGTTGCCTTCCGTAGTCTCACTGAGACTTGCCCGGGATCCTCGAGGACTTTGGCCGAGATTTTGGCTGATCTGGTTGGCCCGCCAATATGGTGTGTTGGGTTTATATTTATTGGTGAGTAGTGGTGCGATGTTTAAAGTCGTTTGATAATAGCCAGCTAGAGACAGTTTATCAAAATAAGAAAGCCAGTGTTTTGTTTTCCATTTTGGGGCCTCTGAACTTCTTCCCTGCAGGCTTCCGTTGCTCCAATCGGCCCATCGCATTCAGGCGGCAACATCTCTGGTTTGTACGACAAAGTAGAGAGACACACCCAATTGTGTTTTCAATACATGGTACTTAGGGTAAAGAAGTCCCGAGAAATCTCATTCCACACTGTCATTTCCTACCCCCCCATTTCTCCCCCATTCCCCTCAAATATTAGATTATTTCAGATTAGACTTCCTTGATTTTTCATTATGGACTGATGATAAGATACACAAATACACTGTATACCTACTTCAATCTTAATGGCAAAAGATAGTATTCAAAATAGATAATCTTTTTTACTTTGCTTTTTTTCACTTAATAACATTTTTAGTTTTTTAGCATTCCCTCCCACTATAAATCATAATAGAAGATTAGAATTAGAGCATAAAAGGAAGTAAAAATTTATTTTGGCCCACAGTTTTTCAGAGCTTTCATTCCCTTGAATTGCATGGCCCTGTTGCTATTGGGGCCTGTGTTGGCACAGTAAAACAATGGCAGTAGAATATGTGTTGAAGAAGGCCATTCTCATCTTATGGAAGCTGAGAAAAATACAGATATACGAGGAATAGACTGTATCTCACAATATCCCCTTTAAGGCCAGGTTATCCCACATTGACCATATTTCCTCCTACTCTAGTTACCCACCTTTTAAAAGATTCCACCATCACACAAAAGCAACCACAGGCTTATATTTAACACATGGGCACTTTGGGGGCAATTACCCAAACTACCAGCTATTATATCCTGTGAATTACTCCTAGATCAGTTTTCATAAAGATCCTTCCTCCAGAAATCCTTTGTTACAGCCAGAATAGTAACTCCATTGTATGGACATACCCATAATATAATTAAACTACTTTTTACTAATGTATAGGCATATAAGATTGTTGACTAATAATTATGCCAAATACAAATGTTTGCATGGCAAACAATTTTATGCAAATGTATTTTAATATTGAATGAATAGCCATGACTTTGGGGAAAAAAATTCCCAGAAGGATTACTGGAACAAAATTTAAGTGTATATGTAGTATTTATTAAATATTGCTAAATTCCTGCTCCAAAAGGTTTACAATTAATGATACAATTTATCCCAACAGCAATGTTAAGACACTGCCTATTTCCACTATGGCCTCACCACATATGTGTTTAATATAAAATGTATATATATAATTATAGACAAAAGATTTAATTTATATAATATTTAATAATTATCCAGTGAATGAACCCAGGGTGCTCAAATCCACTGAGCCACAACCCCAGCTGTATTTTTAATGATTTAATTTTGGGACAAGTGTCCCTTATTAACTAGCTGAATCTGACTATGAAAATATGAATTTTATTGCCCCTACCCAAGCTGAACAACACCTTGACCTCCAAGATGATACTTCAGCTCTTTATCCTCACTAAGTAGCTGGGAGAGATGTCAATAAGTTGATAGATGGGCTAAACCCTCGCAACACCGCCCCAGAGTTTTCCACACGCCTGAGAGAAGCAACCTTGTATTACATTCTTGGGCATGATGTTTACTTCCCCAGACAGAATGTTTCTTTTCCCCCGGGCAAGAGTCTAATAGTCTTAAAGGTTGCCCTGTTCAATGGTAAAGATGCCAATGGCGTTGGGGTTGCTCAGGTGCCACCTCCCCACACAAGAAATCCCTGTTTTTTGAGAGACTCAGAACACACACAGACCCACACACATCAGCTCATCGCAGCAGGATCATGAGGAAGCCACTCAGGACACATCAGCACCACCCTGTGAGAGTAGGAGTGAATCCACTGCTACAGTCTCCATGACCCACCACCATCAGACCCAAATTCCACTCCCAGCCGACTATCTCCAGCCTCCAACCATACAGTCAGCTACTTTATCTGATAGCTCCAGAGATCCCAGCCGGTGCGACCAAGCACCCACCTTACTGTCCAGAGCTTGCACACTCCCT
Organism: Tamias sibiricus; assembly: GCA_025594165.1. Taxonomy (NCBI): domain Eukaryota; kingdom Metazoa; phylum Chordata; class Mammalia; order Rodentia; family Sciuridae; genus Tamias; species Tamias sibiricus. The sequence continues at coordinate 8,390 of JAKELJ010000149.1, read as the reverse complement.
CTCCCAGAACTTCCCTCTCCCCCACCAGAGCTTGCGCCACGTCCCCATCCTCCCTGACTCCCCTCTCCCAGCAAACCTGCACTACCTCTCGGTTTTTTGCTACCAGCCACGAAGGCTGTTGCATAAATCTCTTGGCGCCGCAACGTCTGTCCCCAATGTGATGTTATGTGCCCTTCAATAAGTCCATAATTTAATAATTTTTTATGAACATTATAGTTTGAATAAAACGATGAATATTTTTAATTTGTCGTTTCTCGCAAAGTACAATTAGAGTTTTGTGTATCATTTTATGTTTAAAGGTCCCTTTTTTAGATGTAATTTTTATGGTGAAATTTTATGTTTTCCCACATGTATATAATCCATGTTTAAAGGTACTCCTTGTCCCTGAATTTATGTTGTTGTGTTGTACTTGGATAATTATAACCCAGGAAGCTTAACTACTAAGCCTACATCATCCCAACCCTTTATTTAGTTTAAGAACATGGTCATACTAAAATGGATAGGTTGGCCTCGAATTTGTGATCCTACTGTTTTTCAGCCTCTGATTAGCTGGGACTACAGTGTGTGCCACTGTCCCTCCAATTTTTAAAGATACCTTTAGTATCAGGAATACTTAACCCTTTGTTTATCTGATACATATTAAAAATATTTTCCACTCCTAATTTTTCAGTTGTTTCTTGTCTTTGATTATTAAAGAACATTATTATTTTTATTTTTTCTTTCTTTTTTTTTTTTTTATTTTTTCTTTTTGTGGTACCAGGGATATGAACTCAGGGCACCGACCACTGGGTCACATCCCCAGCCCTTTTTTTGTATTTTATTTAGAGACATGGTCTCATCACTGAGTTTGCTAAGTGCCAACTCCATTGCTGGGCTGGCTTTGAACACGCAATCACTCCAGCCTCAGCCTCCCAAATGCTGGGATTACGGCGAGCGACACCGCGCCCTGCTTAGAACAATATTTTATAAAAAATTGTTTAATTGTATTACTTAAGTAGTTTATGGACCTTAAAATTATATCAATTATTTATATGCAGAGCTGGGAATCGAACCCAGTGCCTCACATATGCTAGGCAAGCACTCTACACCCAGCCATCAGCAGAACATTCTTTAGCTGAATAGTTTTAAAATGTTGGATCAAGCCCTCCTGTTTTAAGACATTAAGGACTTTTGTCCTGTTGGAAATGTCATCAAATCATTACCAAAGATCCTTGCCACTAATTTGGTGCTAAATACTTCATCAACCCTACAAGTCAATTAAATACACTTTAATGAACAAGAAATTGCAAAAACTGTGAGTGAATGTGAAGCTTTAAATTCCCCTAATATTAATGAGTAGGGGCCGAAAAACAAAAATTATAACCAAGGGCAAAGTCTCCCTACACAGGGGACATTCATGATGTTTTTGACACTATGTGATATCACTGAAAAGAAACAATTATCTAATATAATAATACAAAGATAGGAAGCACGTTTTTGGTTACTATTAAAGTTATATGGGGATAAAAACAGTGGTCACTTCAGTTGACCATCAGAATTATTATAGAGAAGGAATTATCATTTGATTTAGAAAGAAACAGTTTGATCCAGTGAGACTAGAAGTCAGGAGCTAACATAATAAGAGATGGAAGAAAAATCAGGTAAAATGAGGTGAGGCAATGGCAAGCCTGTGGTGAATAGTGCCAGTCTGCTAAAGTCATTCATCACAAGAAGGGGCCGCCATTCACTGCCAACATTGTCTCACTATAACAAACATCTTTTTGTTTAAGAGTATAGTCTCAAATTGTTTCAGACAACAGGTGGTTGAAAATTGTATTTTGTTTCAACACAGTTAAACTGGTAATTTGAAACAAGAACAATATTAATAACTACTAGCAAGTTTTAATACTGTTCTTCAATATTTTCCGTTAAAAATTTACTCAATTGGGAAAGTTCATCCCCTGACTCTGGATATAAGCTCCAGAGAGACCCATTCAGCTTGAAAATCCAAAGTTCTAAGGCCCCTTTAAATTGCAAAACAAGTCTCATTTTAGAAATCAGAGGCCATTGTCAAAGCTTGGCTCTTCAAATCTTGAAACTATTTTCACTCTAATTCCTCATATAAGGCAGCACCATAGGGTTGCATGCTCCTGGTGGAATGTAATGGAGTTTGGCTTCATCATCCAAATTACCTCCTCTGTAACCTCCTCTCCAACATCTCTACCGTGCACGTAAACATGCTTGTTTATCTTTTTTTCTTTCTTTCTTTTGTGGTACCAGGGATGGAACTCAGGGACACTCGACAACTGGGCCACATCCCCAGCACTTTTTTGTTTTTATTAAAAGACAGGGTCTCACTGAGTTGCTAAGTGCCTCGCCATTGCTGGAGGCTGGCTTTGAACTTGCGATCCTCCTGCCTCAGCCTCAAGTGCTGGGATCTACAGAGCTGTGTTGCGTCACGTGCTCAGGCTATTGCTTGTTTCTTATCTGCTCTTTCTCATTCTTTCGCATTGAAGCCAGAGGGAGAAGGGAATGCAGTGGGAGAGTTTTATTTGACCCAGCACTGTGGGTAAGGTAGTTCAGATTTAGACCTGGGTGATGTTTTAAAGATGCTCTTTTCTTAAGGGGCCCTTCTGTGGTTATTTGAGACTCTGCGAATTCTGTATTGGGGACTTTGCAGGTGTACCACTGGGCACTTCTCACTTGCAGTTTTGCTTGACATAGGGGATATGCTTCCCTCAGGCTCATTATATCTATCTTTCTGCAGCACCTAGGAGAGCTTATTGATACTTTTTGTATTTCTCTGTTGAGGCCTGTATGTCCCTTAGTTGGCATATTGGAAGGACCTTGGGCACCTCACATTCTGCTCATCTGATCCTTGGGGAACACTTCAGCTTCTTTAGCATTTCCAATTCTGGGAATGCAGCAAACAATTCCCCTTCATAGTGGCCATCAGGGTGTCAGCTCATCTCTAACCTCTTACATTTCCTAGATATAGTAAATGGCAGTTTTCTTCACTCTACTCCAATGCAGCAGGGTAGACTTCCACTGAGCCCTCTCATAGGCTTGAGGTGAGGGGCAGACATTGGGGAAGCGGTAGGACTGAAAGCATCCCTCAACAGAACCATTTCCAAGTGAATCCTCACAAATCCTCTCCCCAACACTTGACAAGAATTCTTGTGTTCAAGAATGTAGATTCCCTCATCAGTTCACAAACCCAATGTTCTGTTTCCCAAAGTGGTTTGCTTCACCCATCCTACTTTTGAATTTTGATATCTTATTATCTTGAAGCTACAGCTAATACATACCCTTCTGAGGAAAAAAAAAATTTATTTGCGCTGGAAAGAAGAGAATGGTAAGATGTAAACTCAATCTTCTTAGCAAAACTGGCTTCAAAGAGTTATGATTTGTGACCTTTCCTCACTATGTGAAAGGTTATGGTTAGGATGTGAGGTGTTTCCTAGAGTCATGTGTAGAGGGCTTGTCCCAGTGGAGCAATGTTCAGAGGTAGGGCTTTTTGAGGAAGTTGATTGGATCATAAGGGGCTCTTACTTCTATCTATTGATAGCTGAGGGATACTGAAGGTGGTGTGCGAGTTTGTGGAAGTAGGACCTGGGTGAAGGAGGGGGTCTTTGTGGGCATTGCCCTTGGGGACTAGATTTGCCCTGATTTCTTTCTCTCTCGTTAACTTTGCTTTCCAGTTGAACATGGCTAAAACTTTTCTCCACATGGCCTTCCACCATGACATTCTGCCTCTCCTCAGGTCAAAAGCAAGGGAGCGCTAACCATGCACTTCAAACACTAGAGCTAAATAAACTTTTTCTTCTTTAAGTTATTTATGTTAAGGTTTTTGGTTACAGCAAAGAAAAGCTGATTAACAGATGAAATTAGCATCAGTGAAAAACACTTTTTGTGGGCTGAGATATGGAGAGGAATTTTTCCAGACAGATGGGTAATTTAATTTTTATCATGATTCTTCAATAGATGAAAAATAAGCTGCGATAAAAAATATTCTTAACTACATGATGTATATTTCATACTCTGATAGTGTTGAGGATTTAAATATGTACATTCCAAGGATCAACCAAATTTCGGTTTATTTTTTCCTGAGGAAAAATGATAAACCTCTAGCTTTTACTTATTCTTAATTGATTGGTAAATCTCTAATTTTGGAGATGCCACAGACAGCTGGGAAATACAATATTAGTCTCCCTTTACCTTTGCTGTAGATAACACCTCGACATGTGGGTTATGATGATAACGGTTTTGCCTAGGTACTTCTCAGAGATAGGAAGAATACTTTTGCTAAAAAAACTGATACTCAGGCCTGCCAGATGTAGGATGGGAACTGCATTGGGTGAAAGGTTTGGGGCTTCTTTGCCTTCATCATTGTGGTTTTGGTTCTGTTTCCTTTGCTGCCTTAACTTTTAGTCAGCTCAGCTCTGCCTATAGTGCCTATAGGGATCCTTGTTTTTGTCTAGAACTCTATAGGACTGAGGTACCTGTAACTAGCCTCTACTTCTATTCCTTCAGACTAAAGTACATTACTTACCAGCCATCATTACCAGAAATATTAGCCATGAAAGGAGGCGCGGCACTTGAATTTTCTGGAAGATCACTCCACCAATTCCAAGGAATAAATGAATATTCTCCTCTTTATTAGTCTTCTCCCACCCCCCCCCCGATTTTCCTATCCTGTATGTGTAACACCTCAATTTCCTTTGGAATGGAGAAGCTGATTTGTGAGCATTGTTCACCCTTCTCCAGTTTTTGGCCACCAAAAGAGACTTTCTCCCAAATAGTCATCTCTTAAGCTATTGATTTTTCCATAAGATGAATTTTTGAATCTGGGTTTGGTAACCTATGGAATGGTTTCAATTTGAAATAGCTTGAGTAATTGTAATGACAGAAGGTCATATTAAACCTGTAATTTTCCCTACATGCAGCAACTATATTCTTATTGGGAGGATGTCCCTTCACTTATAAACCAAGAAAATAGCTTTATTATCACAGACTGGTAACTGGGGCTGCAGTGAATCGAATAAACAAACTTTTTTTTTTTTGTTTTTGTTACCTGGGATTGAACTCAGGGGCACATTGACCACTGGGCCACATCCCCCACCCCCAGCATTTTTTTTGTAATTTATTGAGAGACAGGGTCTCACAGAGTTACTAAGTGCCTCGCCATTGCCTGGATGCTGGCTTTGAACTCGCGATCCTCCTGCCACAGCCAACCCAAAGTGCTGGATTAATAATTACGGGCAGGCGCCACCCGCGCCTGGCTATAAACAAACTTTTTGACATAACCCTTGTCTTCCACAAGCTTCTAAATTATTACCCTTCAGTAACATTCCTGAGAAATTACCCACCCTATTTCAGAATATCATTTATCCTTTCATTCCTTCACAATATATGGTTCTTTGTCTAAAAAATATAAAACGTCATTCTTATGGAAAGGTTATTCATTTTACCTGCCTATTAAGATTTCTCCCATGTACATCTAAAATTCATACATTTATGTTTTGTCTTTTGTTAATCAGTTTTTCGCATTAATTGTGTTCCTATATCCAAAGAGCCTCACAGAACTGAGCTTTTTTTGTATTTTAATAGAGACAAGGTTTTTTTTTTTTTTTTTGTTATTTTAATAGAGACAGGTCTCACTGAGTTGCTAAGTGCCTCGCCTTTGCTGAGGCTGGCTTTGAACTTGCGATCCTCCTGCCTCAGCTCCCAAGTGCTGGGATTACAGGCGTGCGACACCGCGCCTGGCTCCACAGGAATCTATTTTAGACAATGTGTGTTAAATATAGTTTTCTGGCAAAAAGAATGTCCACATCTTAACCTCCCAGAACCTGTGAATGTGACCTTATTTGGAATAACAGTCTTTTGCAGGTATAGATTAAAGGATCTTAAATTGAGATCATCTGGAATTACAACAGTAGTCCCTAATTTCAATGATAAGTTTTCTTATGTGAGAACAGAATACAGAGGGAGAAGTCGACAAAGAGGAAGCGCAGAGAGTGCGCATTAAAAAATGGTAGCCACAAGCCAAGGAATGTCAGGCGTCCCAATAACTGGGAAAGGCAGACAGATTCGCCTAACTTCAGAGGAACACAAGTTTTCCCCACACTCTTGCCTCCATAACTTTGAAAAGAAAACCATTTCTTCTACTATTATAAGGACACCATGTTTTTTGGAACTTGTATACGTAACCTAGGAAACTCATTTAGAAGTAAGCGAAGAAAATAAAAGCAGTGAAAGGCACCTGCTGTTGGAATGAGAGAAACCAAACAGAGTAGCCTTGAAGACTTGATAACATTTAGTTCCTTCCTGTAAAATAAGAAAAAAATAGTGATCTACCGTTTTTGTATTTCATATAAAAATTTTAAAATAGTGACTATATTATAGTGTGTTTGTGAAGAATAAGGAAGATAATGAATGATTTTGAACAGTGCCTGTTTCATAGTAAGGGCTCAATACTGTTTAGTCATTGTTAGTTGCGCGATCGCGTTATATGAGAAGGCAATCCATCCTTCATTCAATGCTATTCTAAAAACTGTATTGAGTTTACTCACAGTATTGCTAGGTTCATCATAAAAAATGAGGACTGGGTACAAGTCAAAATCACACCATGTGCTCTGTCCCAAATACAACTATTTTGTATTTTCTTATTTGTATATTAGTTCATTTAGTAAGGCTTGTGGGTGTTCCTTTACCTCTTAATGCTGTGTATTCACCCGGCATCTAACAATATTATTCTTGATGAAATGGATTAGAAAAAACCATAATACTGTTATCAAAATGAAAATTCTGATGAATGAATTATAAGAAAAAAGTTCTTAAAATTCAAAATGTGTGGATAATTAAATGATGCTTGCATAACATTTTACAAACAGAGGGTTGACTTTTATGTCCTGGAAAATTGGATAAGAACCTGTATTATTTCCTTCTCTTTTTATCACTCATCATTTTGAAGGGCTGGGGGTTTAACCCAGGGCTTAAAATGCTAGGCAAATGCTCTTCAGATCGAGCTACATCCCAAGCCTCTCAAATTATTTTAGTGGTAGACAGAAAATGAAAGAGACATTAGAAGGTTAAACTGCAACTGGACAGAAAACATCCTTATAACTCTTCCAATTTGTATTCAAAGATACTGGTTGAAAAGGGTTGTGTGGAAACAAATTTTATGTAAATGTGTTAGAGTTTAAATTATGTAGCTTGTATGTTTTAAGTACTAATATGAGAATTTGGGCTCAGACTCAGTTTAAGGTAACCACCAACATTGGTTTTCCTCCCTCTGAAAATGACAATTTTCTAGGATTGACTCCAGATCCCACCCACAGTCCAAATGTCTCCAATTTATGAGCTCCATTGCAACACACGAGGCTGTTTTCTTTCCAAGGAAAATCGAACCTTTATGAACTGTTTAGATTCTCCTTACTCAACGTGTTCACGGTTCCCTGCACAACACTCATGGGGCCAGTTGATGCTGTGTTTTCTTTTTAAATAGTAAAAATGAACCACAGGAGCTTCTAATTTTGGAAAATCACATGTTGTCTTTATTATAATTCTGAGGAGATTCAATGTGGATGGGCGATTACAGAGGGGTATATAGGTTGGTAGCTATTAAAAACCCCCAATCATAAAGTGTTTCAGTCACTGCACGGGCATTTCTCTGTTACTGAGCTCTTCTATTTTAGTAATTAAGACAAAATATCTAAGCAGAGAGACAGACCCGATGAACCAAAAGTTATCAAATTACTTTTTCTTGCTCCTTGCTGTTTACCTGGTAATAAATGCAAATGTTTTATCTTCTTCCAGTATTCTATCTAAAGGAGATTCGTATATAGGAAGTGTATAGGTAGACCCAAAGCAGCTGCCAAAAGCAGCTGAATTTTCTCTCACCTCCCTGCTTTTTTTTTTTTTTGGGAGGTTGGTCCTGAGCACCTCAGCATGTAATTTTTAGGTTTTGTGCATTTTAAGCACTTTTATATTCCTGCATTTGAGTTTTAATTTTCCTGTCCCCCTTTCCAAACCAAGATTTGCAATCTACAAATCCATCATGGGTGACGCCATTAATGAGGCTGCTGCTGTTTCTGTACGGGTCTTGTAGTTCTCTACCAAGTTTCCCACATCCCCCCACATGGGATATTCAGAATTCTTTAGCACAGCAGGGAACCTCAGGGGCCTTTTAAACAAGATCCTGGAGGAACGAATTAGTCCTTCCTTTGTGATGTTTAACTTCCTCCTATAGGACCTCAGTTATATCTTTGTTTGGACTATCATACATTTTCTTTTCTGCTTCTTCCAGCATTAACTGCTTCTTCCTCACAAGTTATTTTTCTAATGGGCTCAGGCTTTTTGTAAATCAAAAGCCAGTGACGGTGAGCAGGAAGAGCTACTTCTGCTTTTTT
>JAKELJ010000148.1:0-64172 GCA_025594165.1 Tamias sibiricus | reverse complement strand
AACTGTGGGAGACTGCTCTCCTCTGGGGGCTGTGATCCTCGTTGACAAACCGTGCAATGGTCCCATGGGTCATTGGAAGTGCTGACACAACACCACCTGCCACCCGTGGACGCACTGATGGCGGGCACTCACCCCAGCAGGCGGGCACAGCCCTCACAAGGGGAGGAGTGGACTGCGCAAGTGGGGGTCTGTCACTCCCACCCCCCATACCCAAGTCACTGACAAGGCAGCCACAGCCAGGTGCCTCCGGCCAGTGGCTGAGCAGTCCCTCCCCTCAGCCTTGTTCTATCAAGTGCTTATTTAGCTCCCTGCCTGCTCCTAGATGGTCATCAGGGGAGTCTCTCCAGGGACAGAGGTAAGCAGCCCCGCATCTGCAGAGCTGGGAACTGGGGATCCAGCCCCGCGGAGGCTATCCCCTGGGCTCAGTGGGACGCGCTGGCTTCTGTTTTCCAACTCTAAGCACCAAAAGAACTCTTTAGGGACCTCCAGTGTCAGCAGCTGGAGGGCCACCTTCCTGTTCACCTATCGCTCTGTGCCCCAGGTCCTGACCCCATCTGTTTCTGCCCAGCTGGCTCCACATTATCAGGTGTCCGGGTCACCTCCACCCAGACTCAGTTAGCAGAAGCAGCAATTGGCACACAGTAACTGGACGGGCAGGACACTGAGTCTGAAAGACTCCACTGATTTGTTTGAGCTGACAGCAAAAGTAAAACAAAGATAGAGAGGCGTCAGCACCCAAGCACCTATGTTCCACAGGGTGACAGGGAGCCAGGAGGCCAAGGCGGGTGGAAAGTGGGTGGTGGGGTTATCTGCCAGGGTTACCCACCTCTGAGCTAGAGAATCTTTTTTTTTTTTAAATCTGAAAAGCCCTGAGAAGTAGCACTCTCCCTGGTAATCCCCAGTGACTGGGAGGCTGAGGCAGGCGGATCACAAGTTAGAGGCCAGCCTCAGCAACTTAGTGAGACTCTCAGCCAATTTAGCAACCTGTCCTCAAAAAACATAAAGGTCGGGGATGTACTTGGTGTAGAGCATTCCTGGTTCCATCCCTTGCTAAAAAAAATTTAAAAAATAAAAATACTGAACTCAGAAATCTTGAATTATAATTAGATAATGAAACAAAACATTTTATAATACACGACAGATAACTGAGGTGAGAAATCAATACTGGTGAGAAATAATGAACTGCGATTTTAGCCCCTTCCTTCCAAATTCCTTCCCTTTCCTTTCATATTATTTATTTATTGAGAGCCCACAGACAAATATGTTATGGAATATTTGCATTAGATAGTACAAAGAACAATCGTTAACAACAACAAAAAAAAAATATAAAGTCAAATCACTTCAATACAAGCAAGAAATCCACAGCTATAAATGACTCCTGTGTTAATTCATTGTGCAAAACTCCAGTGGAAGCAGTTTGTCTCAGATTAATAATGCATTTTTTCTTTGCCAGTGAGACAAAAAAATAAATGGCTTCAATAAAATAATTAGTAGCGTTTTAGTATCCTCCAAGCTGCTATTGTGAACATATTTGATTTTTGAGACTACTTAATCATTCCTATCCTTATTTATATTGCATGGAATGAACGCCCGACCAGTGGCTGACCATTTGGATGGACGGGTCAATACTCGACGGATAGTGCACCTGTACACCTGCAGTTGTCCGAAGCTCAGGATCAAGAGATCCGGTCATTTCAGGTGGTGCCGCGTGGACGCTGCTAGGAATGGCTTCAGGAGGTCGTGAGCAACCTGGCCTGCGGCAAGAGGGCCCCGCAGAGGACAGCAGAGGGGACGGGGGACTCGGCCCTCCCCGGCTCCTGCTCCCCTCGCCTGCTGCTGCCAGCCCTTGGGGGTTGGGGGTGGCGTTCCTGGCGGCGTGGAACTCGGGTCCAATCCCATTCAGACATGGTGCACAGCTCCCCGAGGTTCAGCCTGGCCACCGCCCCCCGGCCCCAGGTCCTGCGTGCGAGTTTTCTTTTTTTTTTTTTTTTTGGTACGGGGATTGAACTCAGGGCACTCGACCCACTGGGCTCAATCCCAGTCCTTTTCTGTATTTTATTAGAGACAGGTCTCACTGAGTTGCTAAGTGCCCTCACATTTGCGAGGCTGGCTTTGAACTCGCAATCCTCCTGCTCAGCCTCCAGTGCTAGGATTAAAAAAATCCAAAGGCGGGGCGCCACCGCGCCCGGCTACACCTGGTGCGGACGTTTGAGGTCACGCGTCCCCCACGAACCCTGGTGCAGCCCGGGGGGGGGGGGCCCCCATGGTGCCTGCCAGACACTGACCGCTTTCCCTCTTCCGGCCCCTGCGTCCAGAGCCACCAGAGGGGCACCCCAAGGGGCCTCTGGGGTGCGGACCAGGAGGGACCGAATTTGCCAACTGTGCCGTTTTGTTTTCACAACCCATAGGTCTTTTAACTTTTTTCATTTGGTTTTGCAAATTTTTGAATTTCATTCTACTCTAGCAAGTTGATTCAAGTGCTACCTCTCTGATATTTTGTTTCAGCTGTTGATAATATGATAAACTTGAGAGAAAAACTGCTCTTAAATGTGCTTTTCATAATTATTTACCATGATAAAATTTCCTTAAATGCTGAATTTTAAAATATCGTTTCATAATCAATTGTGTTAATGATCAAACTCATTTGATTGGTGGAGATTTTAGTGTATCACCTGATATATGGATGTATTTTCTTAAATACTTTTGAACGACATAAAAAAAGGCCTGTGTTATACATTTTGAGAGTCATCTGCAATGGATTAGAAATGTGATGGTTTTGTTCATGTTTATTGAATCTAAACAATTTCCATTAAAATTGTCTCTGTTGAAACTACCATTTGCTCATTTCTCCTTTTAAGTCTGTCCAGTTCTTTGTTTGTAGAGGGGGGACAAGTAGAACCAGAGGGTGCTTACCCTTTGAGCCCCATCATCGCCAGCCTCTTTGTGTAATTTTATTTAACAGATAGGTCTTGCTGAGTTGCTTAGACCCTCGCTTAAGTTGCTAGGCTCACATTGAACTCATTGATCCTCCAGCCCTCGTCTCCTGAGGTGCTAGGGATTACAGGTATGTGCCATCTGAGCCAGCAAGTTTGTTGTTTTATGCCTAAAAATATTCCACAAGGCACCATTGGTCCCCCAAGCAATATGAAAATGATTCATGATCTTTCTGCTAAACATGTTGCCACCTCTAGTTATCCAATCCCCCTAAGTTCCCCGCAAGCCAAATTTCCCCAAGGAAGAAAACCCTGGACCACCAGATTTCTCCCTTCTGCAGGATGCCCTGGTTCCCCTCACGGCTGACTCAGACTGTCCTCTCCTCAAGGGCCCACACTCCCTGCTGTTGCTCTGCTTCCACACCCAGCCCTGTCCAAAACCACTGTCCCAAGCAGCGTCTGCAGGCCGTCCTGGTGCTTCACTTTCTGATCACTTTCTCACCCGGCAGCCTCAGCCACGTCCTGGCCTCAGTGTGAACCCAGTGTGACCCAGCAGTGCTGCTCCATCCCGTCAAACTCCCGGCAACCCGCAAAACCGCTGGACGTCCGCCTGGCCACCAGGCAGTGAGGAGCACAGTCCCGTCTGAACGGAATCACCTGCGGTGGCCCCACACTGGCACAGGTCAGCTCCACAGGGCACTGAAGCCACATCCTCTCCACCCCACATTGCTCCGGTTGTGCCTGAGGGGCCTGGCACTTTGGTTTCTACCTCTGGGACGATGACCGAGTTGCAGGCCCATGCAGTGAGCCAGTGTCTACAAGGGGGTCCTTTTGACACACCCACCCATGGACCTCACACACGACTGCTACCATCCATAGGAGGCCCACGTGCCTAGCGCCCCCTATCACAGAGACTCTCCAAGGGACCCAATGGGAGCAACGCACCTAGCATTTGCGTTATGCCTTAGTAAACTTCAGGCACTTTCCAGACTCCTTCATCAGTGACAGGTTAAGGCCCCCCGGTTTTGCTGCTGGTCTGGGGGATGCTAAGACAATGCTAACTGTCAAAGCCCTGATTGACTCCCTGTCAAGCTTTTGTCATGTGTTCTGATCAACAAACACGAAAATATTTACCAAGCCAGGGATTCCTCCAAAACTCCGGTGTCAGGGGCATTTACCCCACCACCCCGCTCAGAGCCCGGGGGCCAAGCACCAGACAACACTTGGATCAGTCCCAAAGCTGGTGTCTGTCCACGGACCGATACAGACCAGCCAGCCCAAGCCTGTCTGCCATCCATCGCCTGCCCCTCTGAACCCCTCGGCTCCTTCTGAGGGAGGCACAATGCACAACTTGGGCCCAGGCTTGTCCCCTTCGCTAACCTCTGCCTCTCACACATCCTTCCTCACAAACCTGGCCCCTGGAGGCTGCCTGTGCTTCTCTTCTCAGGATCTGTGCACACAAAGCTGACCGCACATTTCTGTGTCCTACATCCCTGAATAGAACAAACGAAAGCCGCGCTTAACCCCAGTGGGAGGCCAGAGGACTGAGGACACACCTCAAGACACACCACCACCAAGGTAAGGAGGGGAGGCCTTCCTGTCCATCCCGAGGGTCCAGCCCTGTCAGGCACCAGCTGCCCCTCTGAACTCAGGCTTCACACAGCAAAGAATTTTCCACTAATAAATCCCAAGTCCTTTGTGGAGAAAAAGGTCACTGCCCTATGAAAAACCCACATAGATGGAGTGAAAATGGGGGAATATTTAAATTTCCCCTAAAATTGTAGTTTAGTACAAAGCACTTTTGTTTTTATTATGATAGATTTTTACACTACACAGGATTATAAATACAAAATGCAATTTCTAAAAGTATATATCCAGCTAAAATCCCCCTTTTGTTGGCTTCATTCCATGTGTGCAAGCACACACATAGAACCACACATCGCATTACCACTGAAATGATGCATGAACAGTCACAGCATCGCACACACGGCCCATGGAGCCAAACCGTGTGCTGTTTCTGGAGTTCATGATATTAAGTGGTTGTCCGAAGATGATTTTCCTTCTAGCTTGTTTGTACTTCCAACTAATCTCAGAGATACACTTCCGTAAGTTGTAGTTAAAAAAAAAAAAAAATAAGAAGAAAGAACCCGATAAATGAAAGTGGCCTCTAGTCCAGATACGGACTGCTCGGGCATGTCCATCTATTTCTGCTGTCCACAGAACATCATCAATGAATTGCCCAAATGTAAGACTCTCACAAGTTTAATATTCAGAAAAGTACAAATGGTACCCATTTGTGTGATGTTTGAAGGTATACACAATAATTTGCCCCAATCTAGATTGGTATTTTTTTTTCTTTTTTGGTACCAAAGGATTGAACTCAGGGCACCAACCACTGAGCCACATCCCCTGCCCAATTTTGTATATTATTTAGAGAAGGTCTCACTGAAGTGCTTCATGCCTCATCATTGCTAAGGGCTGGGTTTTGAACTTGCGATCCTCCTATGCTTCACAGCCTTCTGCGTCCGCGGGGATGTACAGTTGTGGCGCCACTACAAACGCCAGCTTAGTTTTGGTGATTTAATATAATCCATCTAATCTAAAGAATAAGCAAGATCAGGGTGCTATTGCCACACCTATAATCGAAGCCACTTGAGCCCCAGGCAGGAGGATCGCAAGTTCAAGGCCAGCCTCAGCAACTTAGTGAACCCTGTCTCAAATAAAAGGGCTGGGGATTTGGCTCAGTGAAGAGTGCCCCATGGGTTCAGTCCTTAGTACTCTGGGGGGGGGGCGAAGGGCAAGAAATTGAAAATCAATAAAAATTAAGAAGCACATTAAATCGGGACAGAAAAGGGTAGATGGGGGTCACAACAAAATCATAAAGCACATTCCTTCTTTGGCAGAAGCTGGTAAATAAATCAGTTTTGTTCTACTATCAATCCCATACCTTAATTTATAATCTTAACGTTACCTGAAGTGCTGCTAGTGCAGCATGGGGCCACTGGTTCACTTAGATCGAATCCCAGCAGCCACAGTGAACTCAGGCCGACGTCCACACAGACACTGTCACGTTCTCACATTTTACGGTTTTTATTACTGGGAAGTGTTTAGGAGATGCTATCAGAGAAGCAGCTGTCCCGGCGGGAGGCACGCGAAAAGGGCTTTGCCCAGCTCTCCCTGGTCCTGGGTCCCGTCCAGCGCCACAGACCACAAAAACCCACCCGGCTACCGCAAGATATCGACCACGTGTTCTAAGGACCTCCCACAAGGGCAGCAGCCAACATCACTAGGAAGCAGAGCGTCCTCTAAGCCTGGACCCCAGCCCGGATCTGTCTCGCTGAGCGACCATTGTGACGTCACCCGTCACTACAGTGGCTATAACCAGCAACCCGAGGTTGGCTCAGTGTCACCACAGGAAACGGCCTGGAGCCCTGGGCAGAGACAGCCTCCTAGGTCTCCCAGCCCCCGGGGTCCAGCGCGAACCTGCCGCGTCTCTGCACCTGCGGCTCGGCTCTCCTGCTCCGTGCCTGGCCTCGGCCGTCCATCTCTGCCCAGAGCCACTTCTCCACAACCGGTTGGTGTGGGCGCAGCCCCCAGGAGCGCCATCTGTCCTCATTCTACAGAAGGAGGGCAGCAAGCACTGGATGGGGCAGGGGCTTGTAATGGGAAGGACCAAGCTGGAGCGAGCCCCTAAGCAGGAAGCATGGTGTAGGAGGTACACGGGGGTCAAAGGATTCAGCTCAAGAGGTGGGTGGCCAGGGGTGGCAGGGACCCCAAACGCAACCTCTCTGGGCACCGTCAGGAAGTGGCCATCAGGTAAAGGTGCCAGCGGCAGGGCACGTGGACCAGCTGGGACAGAAACCGTGGGGAGACTCTTGCTGCCACTCCAGGCTTCCTGCGGTCACCCTCCTGTTCCCCTCACCCATCCAGACCATCTGCGCGGTCCCTTACCACAGCTCCAGCATTGTCCTCCAGTGTCCTTGTTCACCAAGCACATGCCGGCGCTTTTTAAATCCAGGGCTTTTGCAACTTATTGCTGCTCCAGTACCTCCCACCCAAGTCCACCCATGTGGCAACCACCGCAAAGTTTATGTACAGTATCCTGGGGTGGGGACGGCTGTCTGGAAGACCTGAAGTTGCTTCAGGGTCAAGGACAACAGCAATGCACATACTCACAGGGACACAGCCACCAAGTGGTGAGAGAAGGGAACGAAGACCAGAGGACTGAACTGATACAGGGAACAAAACAAGTAAGTCTTTTCCTACAGAGAAGAAAGTGGACACCAGAGATTAAAACTGTCCCAATCTGCAAGTGTCCCTTTGTTACCAAACCCATATTCAGACTTTCATCCCATAGAAGAATCCAAGCGTCTGAGAAACATGGAACGGGAAGAATTAACACCAAAACAGAGGCGGAGAACTGGTCTCCACCACCCCTGGCCCCACGAGAGGTGGAGGTCCCCCCACAGAGGCAAGCGCCTTAATCTGTTCTCAATCCATTCTAGAAAATGAAAAGAACTCCCCAAGAATAAAGGTGCTTACATTATAAGGCATTTTATATATACAAAATCCAGAGCAACAGGAGCAAGTGCTTTTCCCCAGGCTAGGCGACTTGGAGGCCAGAAAACATCCACGTGCAATTTCAAGTAAAAGCTGGGCACAGTGGCATTGCTGTGAACCCAACTACTTGAGCCTGAGGTCTGAGAATCACTTGAGCCCGCGAGTTCAAGGCCAATTTTTATGTAAATCAACAATGTGCATGAAGAAAACATCCTGTAAGCCTCCAGAATGGGTCCATATTCACACCCCCCCCCACCAGTCACACAGAAGGGACCGAGGGACCCTCTTAACTCAGAATGTCCCCATGGCTCCCCGGGGCACTGCAGAGAGCACAAGTCCAGCTGTCCCAGAAGATGTCGGGTAACTAAGCTGGAAAAGTTAGAAGAGTTCAGCCAAGGGTTTTGAACAGAAACTTGAGTTAGCAAGTGCAACACAGCCCTGAAAGCTCCTGAACACCTGCACACAAGTCCTCACCTGAGTGAATGTTCATGTGAAGGCCTGACATCGCCACAGACAAATATCCAGCAGTGACAGCTCGCCTAAAGCCTGCCTGCAGCATGTAACTTCTGGTGCGAAAGAGTGGAGCTTACGTAGGCCTATCCCACACTCAATGCACTCATAGGCCTTTCTCCTTGTGGTACTTTCTGATGCCGGACAAGGTTGGGAGGGTTCTGATGAAGTCTTTTTCCCACACATACTGCACACAAAAGGTCTTTCCCCTGTGTGAACCCTCTGGTGTGCGATATAGTCAGAGATTCGACTAAAGATTTCCCACATTCAGAGCACTCAAAAGGTTACGACTCATGTGAATTCCGCTGATTGTATTAATGAGAGTATAATTTGTGGCCAAAAGGATTTCCCACACTCACAGCAAACATCGTTAAGGATTCTCTTCCTGTATGGATGCATTCGTGCTGAACAAGTGTGATTTGTGTCCTGAAGAACTTTCCCACAATCATGTGCACTATGTAAGGCCCATGCTCCATTGTGCACTCTCTGGTGTACAATAGGTTAGAGTGGATGGCTGAAGTATTTTCGCACATTCACCACACTTATAAGGCATTTCTCCTGTGTGGATTCTCTTGTGCTGAGTGAGATTGTCTTTTCGACTAAAGGCTTTTCCGCATTCATTGCACTCGTAGGTCTCTCTCCAGTGTGGATCCTCTGGGCTGGACAAGTGTAGCTTTTACGACTAATGGCTTTCCCACACTCACTGCAAACTCTGTGAGGCTTGTCCCCGCTTGATCCTCTGGTGCTGACAAGTGTATCTTTGCTCTGAAAGCTTCCCACATTCACTGCACTTGTAAAGCATTTGTCCAACATGCAGGATCGCCCTGCTTGCAGTTTCTCTGGGCTGTCTCTCTTGGTGTGGGTGATCTTTTGTTGGCAAGGCCCAAGCTAGCCTGGAAGTTCTTTTCTGCTCCACCTCACTATGTAAAGAGATACTCTAATAAGCCATGTTCTCCACAAACTCTGTATTCTTCCCACCAATGAAGTCTTGCCCCTCATCTCTTTGTGAGGTTTCTCACAACTGTAAATGCTTTCAAGATTTCAGTAAAGTCTGCAAACAATCAACAACTGTCTCCTACATGCCCAACAGGTCTACAGTGTTAAGACCACATGTGTTCCCTCCAGGAGCAAAATGTCTTTCAAGATGGGCCACATACACACCTAGCAGTTGTAGAAGTACTACTGGCATACATTCCATACAGAAATGGCTCTGCTTTGAAGGCATCTCTTCATCCTCACTCTGCACCAACAACCTTAAATCAGAAAGAATACTAGCTGACACACTAGATGACTTGGTTGGAGGGGCAACCCATCACAAAATGTGTGTTCTAGGACACTCAGGTTAAGTATGGGATTGTTGGCAAATAAGATAGGGCCAGGAATGGTCTGAAAAGTCCTGCTGTAGGGACCCTAAGGTTTACCAGAATGGAGAAGGCCTCACAAGGGACAAAGACATGATGATGAAGCACAGGAGAAAAAGTTGGCAGTCTACAAACCTCATCCTCTGCAATGTTTCACAGCAGGCCTTGGCTGTTGTTGGTGACAGACAACCCTAAGCCAGAAAAACATGTCTATGCCCAGAATTTATTAAATAACAAAGATGGGTGTGCAAGGACTACTGAAATCCGGATATCAGCACACCTGATACATTTATGTATTCCAATACTGGAAAGTACTGCAAGGGGGAAAAAAAAAAAAGTGGTGCAGAGGACAGCCCTGTGTCCAAGAATACGAAATGACGAGAATCCAGAACAAGGGAGGCAAAGACTGAAATGAGCATGGCCTCCGGCTTTAGGATCGCAATCATGGCAGATTCTGTACCAACAGAACACTAGCACAAAAGTCATGCCTTCCCTACCGGGAACCACCAGGTCCGTCCCAGCCCACTCCTCGCCGTGCAAGCGTCATAACCTCTCAGTTTGGGAACCCAGGGTTCTCTCCCTCACCACTGTCAGACAACCAAAGATCTGGACTAACAAGTCCCGTTCGGGGAAAGATGGACATGGAAGCGAAAGCACTGGCCCAGAGTAGCCTCGCCCACGCGAGATCACAAAAAGGAAACAAACGAAATTGGAAACGTCTTGCTGTACAACCCAGTAGGCTCCACAATGGCGACCCATCAACTGAAATTCAATGCAAAAAGTGGCCGATGAGAGTCAGGAGAGAGAGCCGCAGAACCCGGAGCCCAGAGATGTCCAAACTCGCCAAGGCGGGTGGGAGCCACTGGCGCCCCGCCCAGACCGCCCGACCCCCAAGCCCTCCTGGAGGAGCTCAGAGGAGGCGTTGGGGCGCACAGGGCGTGGGGAGCGATAAGTACCCGCTGGGAACTGGCCCAGCGAGCCCAGGCGAGGGGCGCCTGGGCAAGACCTCGGTGCCTCCTAGAGACAGGGGCGACCCTGGGGAGAGGACGGCAGGGCAGCGGCTGGCCAGGGCCGACCCGAGACCGCCGCCCCCGATCCGGGCCCGCCCCCCCCCCCCCCCCGCCCCCCGCAGACGGCTCCACGCCCCCTCCCGAGGCCGCAGCGGGGCTCGGCGGCCCCCGCGTTTCCACACCTCTCCCCGTCGGCGCCTCCGGGTTCGCAGCCGCGCCCCCCGGCCCCGGCGCTCCCGGCAGCAGCAAGCCCGCAAACGCCCGCCCGCGCCTGGCCCTGCTCACCAAAGTCGCGCCCGCGGCCGGAGGCGGGCCTCCCACCCGCCGGCGGCTCCTCACGCGGGGCTCGCGCGGCCGGGCGAGGGGAAGCGCAGCACCCACCGCTCTGCGGGCGGGCGACAGCGTCCCCTCCCGGCTTCCCGGCGTCGTTCGCGCTCGGTACCAGCGCCGCCGCTTCCCCGGTTCCGCTGGGGGCCCCACAAGATGTCTGCCGCGAAGGAACATTGCCGGATGTCCCGCCCACTCCGCTCCACGCCCGCAGGAAGCGACGCTACAGCACGCCACCGGCGCCGTTCTCTTGGGTAATGTTAGTCTCCAGGGGGATTAGCGTCCCCGGAGACGCGGGGCGGGGCGGGGTCTGGCTGCTATTAAAGGGCCCTCACCCGGAGCGCGCCAGAGTGCTTTCAGCCAGGATCAAGAAATGCGGGAGGAAGTTCTTTCAGAATGTTCCCCCAAACGGGCACTCCACATCAAATGTAACTCGGAAAAAACTTCTAGGGTCCATCGTATTTTTTGTGGAAATATGCGAAGAGGAAAGCTTTAAGTGCATTTTTGTTAGCTCCCCAGGGGTGGACGAGAATAGTCCCCAGACAGGGCCATAAAGTGGGAAGAATGGGCTGCAGACCGCCCGCCTGGGGTAGAATTGGCGCTCCCGAGTGGACTAAAGGGGAGCTCTGTCACTGGTTACTCAGAGAAAAATCCCGTCAGGGGAAGGGACCACTGGGGTCTGCCCAGCAGCAGGGCAGGGCAGTGGAGGGCCTTTCCTGCCCTGCAGAGTCAGGATGCTGTGTCACCGAGGGGGCAGCATTCACCAGATGGTGTTTCATAGCCTGAGGTACAGGCTTGTCCTTTTAGGAATATTCACTGTCCGCAAAAAAAGGGAGACTGTTGATAACGGGCCCCAGTGCCTGGGACAAGGCTGACGGCGTTCTAGAGGCGGCACGTGCAGAGCTGAGGTCTAAACCTGGAATGTGCAGTTTGGGAATGCCATTGCTCAATTTGTTTGCTGGGAGGTGATTCTTGACTCATCTGCATTACAGGGGACAAGTGTTTGAATTGAAAGTTGAGATTACTCAAGGAGAAGAGGACAGAGATTTGTGATTGTTTAACATACTAATCCCATCGTTTCACAGAAAACATGCAGAAAAACCTCTAGTTGACATGAATCTGTGACCCGTGGAGTGTCGAGAACAGTAAGAGTGGGCACAATCCCGTTATGGGCATGACCAAAACAGACTCCATTTTACAGGCAGTCCTATCTATTCGAGAAACGCTTCTCCCGTGGGAAAGCGCGCCTCTGTACCCATTGCTAATTGCTAGCACAGCATACTTGGCACACAAAATCGCAATTCTGTAGTACATGTCAAACCGTTCTACTTTGGTTCCCATTTTCCTTGGGCAGTGTACCTTGTCCTAGAATAGATTGTTTTAGATGTTAGCAGCCATTCTTTAAGGGTCACTTTGATCATTTCTCTTATGATTCTGATTATGGAAAAATCCCCTGGAGAAAATACTGAGCAGAGAATGAAAATATTAATTAAGGACATTGGCATTTTTTCACTAATGGCTTTATCAGCGTCTGTTACCCTGCTTGCTTGCTTATTACTGTTGCTTTATGCCAACCTGGATGGGTTTTTGTGGTTTTTAAATCCCTTAAAACGTTTGGAGGCTCCCTGCTGTTTCCGCAGACGACAAACCCTGTCCCTGTAGGGTAGCAGTGCAGCCTGGTCGGACAATAAGACTCTGCACTTTGGACGAAACTGGGGACTTGTGTGTTTTCGGAGCGACCTGCCCCATAACCAACCTGAGCAGCAGCACTGAAGTCTGGGAAGTGCAGAAGAACAGGGTGTGCTGGACCTTAGCCCCACAGCGGCTTTAGTTACTCAAATACCCAATTTCCCCCCCATTATTCCTACCCGGTGAGCACTGCCTGCTTGGAGGGAGAACCTAAAGCTTTAGCACATGTTGCCTCTGGAAGGTGAAGACCAGCGGGCGTGCTGGGTAGTGTGGCTTGTCCATGCTCCAACGAACCGTTCAGTGAAACACGGCTCACTTGCCTTCAGGCTCTCGTGCATGCGTGGAACAAACCAGAAAACAAAGACTCCAGCTACAAAGAGCTTCACACTGTATTAAGGAACACAGAGGAGCAAATACACAATAAAGTGCAAAATAATATGTGGAATATTAGAATGTGGGTCAGCAAATGAAAAGAGGCGCTGAGGGCTCTAAGAAGAGCAGGGATGAGATGGCCTATTGGGGACGGGGGAAGACAGTCCACGTCGTGAGGTAATGCCATGGCTCGGTTTGCATCCAAGACGGGGGCTGCTTGACAGGGAAAGGAAATTAAAATGTTAAGCCCTTAGGAATGGTCTCTCCTCCAACTTGTTGCCGGGGTTACCTGCTCCAGAGATTGCTCTCCTGTAATGGAGTTTGTTAATGGTAGCCGGGGTGACTCCATTCCTGCCTAATACCAGGGCAGCTTCTTTTCCTGCCTTATTTCACTCACCTCTTTGGTCAACGTAGACAGGATGGGAGGAGAGGGCATGGGAAACAAAAGGCAATCTAAAATGCATAAATGGGGCAAGACACCCCTACTTGCTTGGACACCTTTTTGGACCGCCACCTGTACAGAGGAGCCTCGCCTCACTGTGTCTGGTCCTGTTCTACATCCTATAAAACTTCTTCACTTCCTCAGCAATTTTTCATCAACCACGCGACCTCGATCTCGTCACCAGTATCACTATACACAGCCAAGGGAGCTGAGTATGGCAGGCCTGAATTTATAAAGATGACAAGACATCTAGAGGCTCTAGGCCAAAGAAGCAAAAAGCTCCCTAGAATAATGAAGGCATAGCGTGTCATGCAGGCCATGGGAGTAAGGGAGGAGGTTAGAAGGGTACAGGCAAGCCAGGGCAAGAGAGCAAAGCTAGGAAGTCAAGGAGGGACAGGTCTAGACTTGAAGGAACATGGGAGGGTCTTCGCAGAGATGTCACCTCCTGTAGACAAAAGAGATGTGTACACAAGGTGGTGACGCCCAATCAGACAGACATTTCCTGTACTCAAGCTCCTAAGGAAAGATCCAATAAAAAGCTAAAATAGACACATTAACACCAAAGAAAAATAGTGAGAGTGGTGGGAGAGAGTGGAGGAGACAAGAAAAGGAGAAATTCCTGACACTATAAAAAGTACAAGCCCAAACTTTCCCATCAGGACTTCCAGCTCCGGAGACCCCTTCTCTTGAGAAGTCTGTTACTGTCAGCTTGCAATAAATCTGCTTGCTAGCTCTATGTCCTTTTCAATTTTTTTGCTGAATGGAGTCATGAACTCAACATGCCTAGATAGTAACAGGAGAAATACCAATTTCGATCAGGAGGCACATAAAAGGAGCAAGGGAGGAGGCCTGGGCCAGAACCTACTGTTTCTATAAGGAAGGGAAGCAGAGCAAAGCAGAACCACTGAGCTGGCTAGTCTGAGTCCAGTGGCTTGGATTATTGTGGTCAACTATTTGGTTGCCTGATTCCATGTCCTGAGATGATTTGGGCAAGGGCAATTATTGTCATTGTGTGCAAGCATAAATGGGTGGAGGCAAGTCTATGAAGAAGCACTCCCACATAACTTATTTACTCTATCTAGGAATTAACTAGCTCTGGGAGGGCAGCTCTCCTCAGTCCACATGATTTAAAGATGAGAAAACACCATAAAATAAAGAAAGTTAAAAACACATGATTACACACAGCTCTCCTTGATAACATTGGTGGTTGAGCAAACATTTGAAGATTAGGTGATGGGGGGGGGGTGGGAGGGCGACGCCCTCAGACCACCATGTAATCAACACATAATTCACAAAACAAGCATTTTTGGAAAGTTATGAGGTTAAATTTGTCAGCTTTTTGTTGCTTTTTTCCAAACTACTGACATAAACAACAGAGGGGAGAGATTTATTTGGCCCATGGTTTTCAGAACTGTTTCAGACTGTGGATGGCTGTCTCCATTGCTTTGAGCCAGAAGTGAGGAAGGACATAATGGCGGGAAGGGTGTGGCAGGGAGAGTCTACTCAGCTCAAGGCAGCCCAGGAAGGAAAAGAGAAGGGACAAGACCAACCCTTCCAGGCACACCCTTATGACGGGCCTTCCTCCAACTAGGTCACTCAGCCAAGAGGAGCCCAGCCCTCGCTGACTCAGCCGCCTCACGGGCCCAGTCCTTTCCTGGAAGCTCCACTTCTGTACATGGGCTGTGTCGGCACCAAGCCTCGATGAGCAGGGGACATCCAGAATCCAACACTGTCGGATCAGCGGTCCCTCCACCGATGCATTGAATACAGTCCTGGCTGCAGCGCCACTGAGCTACTTTAAAAAGGACCTGTGTTTTCCTCTCCCCACTCCCCCTCACCCAACCATGGTGTAATAAAAAGGAATTACCTTCTCCCATGCGATTGCCAGACTATGTCTGAGCACACATCCACCCCAGCAACGCAAGTAATCATTACTTCGGGACAGTGGCCCAGGAGATCTAGGAATGACTATCCCCCAAAGTAACAAGGGAATCACAGGTAGCACGTGGAGTGAGCCCTTTGAAATCCCCTCTTAAAAACCCTCTGTTCTGCTGGGATGTGGTGGCACATGCCTGTAATCCCAGCACTTGGGAGCTGGAGGCAGGAGGATCACAAATTCAAAGCCGCCGTACTGCAATGTAAGGCACCTAGCAACACTCAGTTACGACCGTGGTCTCTCCTAAAATAAAAAAAAATAAAAACAGATAAGAAAAGGCCTTGGGGGTGTGGCCCAGTGGTCAAGATGGCCCCTGAGTTCCAATCCCAGTTCAAAACTAAAAACAACAACAACAAAATCCTCTGTTCCCTTGATGGGGGCAGAAACACAGCCCCTGAGGACAGAGTCTCTGATGTTTCTCCTTTGCTATCAGAATAATAAATTCTGTTTTTCCTTTTTCTCCAAACTGTGTTCTAATTATTGGATTGCATTGGGGACAAGGACAAGCCTTCAGTAACAAAACCATAACAGAGGATACACACTGAATTTGGGAGCTTATTGACTTATGCTGACGACTTTAAGTTCAAAAGTTGTGTTTGGGCAGCATTTGAACTATTTTCAGTGTGTATTCGGATACCCTGAAAGTCCAGACCAAGGTGAACAATAAAGCCAAATCATAGCATGTGGCAAATGCCAACTAACTAGTGGACTTAGAACTCTCAATGCTTAAGGTAAGAATAAGAGATAATTAAAGTCATGCCTATTGGTTATAATGATATATGAATACACTTAGGAGGATCTGAATGCAACAAATCTGCCTTAAGAAAAATCATGTTTTTTGTTTTAATTTTTATTTGTTTTAAGTATGTTATATATGAACAGGAGTAAGGCATTTATGCACTTGGATTTATCATACATAGATGGGATATAATTTTCTCATTTTTTCTATATGTGTACATTGTTGCAGACCACATTTTTGAGACACATATGCCATTGGACATGTCTATATTTAAAGTTTCCAAATATTATTTTTATTTTGTGTCACTCCCCAACCATTATTGGGAGTTATGAAAAATGCATAGTAGAAGTGCTTTCAGAATGGAGTATTCATTATCTGATGTAATAGTTTGGATTATATGTTAAGCAACCCACAAATGTTCTGGAGACAGATAAAACAAGAACTGTGAATGGGACAGAATGAAGGAAGATTATGGGAATGGTCATAAGACTTCTAACACATTTCCCTCTCCATTTGTGCATGTTTGAAAATATCCAATGTAGAGAAGGTGATTTTTTAAAAATCAAAGATACAAAATACAATGGATGAATTTAAAACGGGATAGAAGAAACTGTTGGTTTCAAGAGTTGTAGTATATATAAAACATGAAAATTGTGTATACTTGATTCTTGCCTGCTTTATTGCGATGCATCCAAACTGGAAAGATACCCAAGTGACCCATTAACAATGAATGTGAAAACAAAACAGTGGGATATATCCATAGACAGACTGCTGCTTACCAATAAAAAGCATTAGCTACTCACAAAAAATGTCACAGGGAAAATTTTAAAATGTTCATCTGCTATGTAGAATATTATCATTTTTTTAAATAAACAGTTATGATTCCAATCATATGCAAACTAATCATGAAACAGAAAGCAAGAAGGATTCCCGTGTAGGGGTCAGGCAGGGCAGAAGAGAGAGTGTAGAGGGCATAGGGTTAACTATGAGGATGTGGATATGCTTCATACCATAATTATGTTTCGTGGGTTTAGAATATTTTTAAAACTCATCAAATCATAGACATAATGTGCATTGTTTTGGCAAGCTAATTAGGTACTCATTAAAAGCTTTAAAAATGTAAATGTTTTAATTTAAAAAATAAAATTGGATCTCCCCACTCTTTCCATGGAAAAACTAGAAAATGTAGAAATCCTATATTTACTCTGCATGTCTTGCCTCACGGCCCAGGAGGAATGGGGGGGCATCAGCGGCAGAGCATATTTGTGACATGCCCGGGCGCGGGGTGCACGCCTGTAATCCCAGCACTTTGGGAGGCTGAGGCAGGAGGATCGTGAGTTCAAAGCCAGCCTCTGCAATGGCGAGGCCACTTAGCATACTCAGTGAGACCCTGTCTCTAATAAAATACAATAAAAGGGTGGGGTTGTGGCCAGTGGTAAGTGCCCCTGAGTTCAATCCCTGGTACCATAAAACAAAAAACAAAACAAAAAAAAAAAAAAATCCACATATTTGTACCATTTCTGAGAACTGTGTGATGTCGGTGGGGTCACTTGAAGCCCACGTCATGAAATACAGAATCTCTATCTAGTATCCGTGCAGCAAAGGCCTTGATGTGAACAGCACAGATGGGACTATGGGAATTTCACAGATTTGTTTGCCCTAACCACGCCTCAGCACAGATAAACACACAGGATGGAGGTCCTGAGAATGTCTTCTCTGCTCCTCCTGACTACACCCCTGAGTGCCAGGACCATCATGGACTGCCACTTCAGAGGAAAGGAGCGTCCCTTTAGGTGAGCAGTCCTATTCCACTCCCCATGAGTCCAGAGTAATCGTTTCCGACCTCTGATCTCTGGCTCCTAAATCCTGTACATCAGAACACCTGGCTGTCTTACAGGACCTGAGGAAATCTTCTCTTCAGCTGTCCTTGGCTTGAGGAACTGAGCACGCTTCTATCAGGGGACAGCAGCTTGCCGGAACTGCCACACTACCCAGGGTGGTCTTTGCGGTCTTACAAAACACCATGGTGCAAGGCCTGCCATCTTCCTGAAAGGCCTGTGGCATGTGCCTTTTTCTTAGACCCACAGTTTTGGTAATTTTTTTTACAAACACCAGTTCTCCAATTCTTCACACATCTGGTATCCTTCAATTCAACTTTAAAACCAGCTGGAGTTAGTGCAGTGCCCATGTGGGGCCACTCAACGTTCTTTAGTGCTGTGTCAACTTCCCTCATCAGAATCCCTGTATTCATCTCATTTCCCAATACCAATCTAAAAACTTGCTCTGTGTTGGGACACAGTCATCTTGACAACATACCCTCTGATCTCTCCCCATTATTTTGATTACTTAGATGTTTTAAAAATTGGGATCTGTAAAGATCCAGACAAGGGAAGGGGGACAACAAATCTAACTAAGGATTCTTGGATTTGGTCAATTTATTATTTATTTATTTTTTATGTATTTAATTAATTTTATTTAGTGTGGTGGGGTCAAAAAATTCTATGGCCCTGGTGCATGATTGGCAAGTGCTCTAGCACTGAACTACACCTCCAGCAATGTGACAATTTGGTTAGCAGTAAGTTCACTTGGGGTGCCATGGAGAAGGGATCCACTTAACCAGGAGTCTTTACCCTAATCAGGGCAATGTTCATACCTTGGGGGTGAATATAGCCCAGCCTGTGAAGCACATCAGCGACGTCCCTTGGGCTGTTCCGTTGGCATGTGTAGGAAGGCAGACAGTCCTTTCTGAGCATAAAACACAGTTCTTTCCGAGCCCTTCAGGAGTTGCTCCCTTGGGAAAGTCTCAATGTGTATCTGGATCACATAGAATCACGTGCACTGTGATCTCAAACTTCCTATCCATGGTCAGCAGTGAGCCGTGGGCCCTCTACTATTTGACTCTTCTGCTTTCAGCAATCAGAACCAACGATGGTTAAATTAGTCATTCACAATCCCTGAGTGAAGGTTTTCCTTCCAGCTGATGACACTGATCCACCAAATGGGACACAAGTCCTTTGCAGTGCCCCTGCGCAGTTACCTCCATCCCAGGACTGCTTTGACCAGTGAGGTCTCAGCAGTGATCGTTTGTGTCCTGCAGAGCTCTATCTTGAGGAATGCCTCTGAGTTCTAGTGGCCAAGCTCAGACCAAGCAAAATCTATACTTGGTCAAACCACTGAGATCTCACTTTGCACTCTTTCACATTTATCAGGCTATTACAGATAACAATAACAAGATTTTATTTTTTTTAGCATACTTGTTTCTGCTTTCCTGTTATATTTGCTGAGCCGAATCTTAGTGAGTTGTATCTGAAATCGTTTCTAAATACCACTGGTATATTTTTAATGTTTGCATTGTATTATTATAATTATTTAGTAATGTTTGCATTATAGTTGCACATAATGGTGGGATTTGTTGTTATATATTTGTACTATGCACACAATATGATGATATTATTGGTCCGATATCATTTCCCCAGTATTTTCCTTGTTGCCTTCTCTCCTCTCTCACCAGTCCTCCTATTCTACTGATTTCCCCGCAATTTTCATGAGAACCCCCTACACCATTATTTTCTTTCTTTCTAGCTTCACACGCGCAGACAGAATGCAACCTCTGACCTTCTGACTTTAGTTTATTTTGTTAGCAATGTTCTTAGTTTCTATCCATTTTCCTGTGAATGATACAATTTCATTTTTATTTTTAAGATGACAAATACTCCTTTGTGTATGCATGCCATATTTTCTCTATCCATTCCATCATTTATGGACACCTACGGCTGTCCATAGTTTGGCTATTGAGAAACTGTGAGGCTAAGATATGGGTATGCATGATCACTGTAGTAGGAAAATTTTAATTCTTCAGGATAAATACTGACAGGTGGATACCTGGGTCATATGGAGGTTTCAAGCCTATTATTTATTTTATTTTTATTTACTTTTGTTATAATATATTCATATGTGCACACAAAAACAGTATAGTTTTTATACAATGTTATTCCCCAGTACAATCCCCTTTCCTTCCCTCCATCCCCCAGAACCCCCATCTTCTATTCTACTGGTCTTCCTTCTGTCTTTTAAAAATTTGTTCCAATTCATTATACATGACAAGTAGAAACATTTTGAACATTTGTACACAAATGGAGCACAATTATCATTCCATCGGCATTCATGGTGTAGATCACACCAATAGTGAAATCATACATGTACATAGGGTAATAAAGACTGTTCTCATTCTACTGTCCTTCCCATCCCCACAACCCACCACTCCCCTCACTCCCCTCAGCACAATTCCAATAGTTTTCCTTCATTCTTCCCTACCCTCTCACCCAATATGGATCAGCATCTGCTTATCAAGAGAAAACATTCAAAGACTACTTTGGATTTGGAGGAAATTGGCTTATTTTGCTTAGCTTGAGGTTCCCCAATCCATTTACCTACAATGCCATAATTCATTCTTCTTTAAGGTTGAGTAACATTCCATAGTGTATATGTACCACACATTTTTTAAATACCATTCATCTGTTGAAGCATCTAGGTTTGGTTCCATAGTTAGCTAATGTGAGTTGAGCTGCTATAAATTATTGATATGGCTGTGGTCGTTTTTTTTTTTTTGTTGTATTTTCAGTAGTAAGCTGTTTAAGCCCTGGGGTATAAAACATGAAGTGGCATGGCTGGGTCAAATGATGGTTTCCAATCCAAGATTTCCAATGAAACTCCATACTTCTTTCCAGAGTGTTTGCCCACTTGCAGTCCCACCAGCAATGTATGAGTATACCTTTCCCCCCACATCCTCACCAAACACTTATTATTACTTGTATCTTTTTTTTTAAGTGATAATTGTCATTTTGGCTAGAGTGAGATGAAATGTTAGACATAGTTTTGATTTTGCATATCTTTAATTGCTAGAGATGATGGAACATTTTCCCATCTGTTAGTTGATTGATTTTATTTTTCTTCTGTGTATGTGTTGTTCAGGTCCTGAGCCCATTTATTGAGTGGCTTATTTTTTTTGGGGGGGGAGTTTAGCTTTCTTTTTATCCTGGGATATTAGTGCTTTCTCTGGGACGGGCCTTGTGGTACAGATTTTCCCCCCATTCTGTAGGCTCTTCTTCAGTCATTGTTTACTTTGTTGCTGAGAAGAAACTTTTAGTTGCAATCCTCATTCCCATATATTGATTCTTTTTAAATAAATATTTATTTATTTGCTTTAGCTGTACACAATTCCTTTAAATTTTACATGGTGGTAAGGATCGAACCTGGGCCGTGCATGTGCTAGGCCAGCGCTCTACCCGCCGAGACACAAACCCAGCCCCCATTTATTGATTCTTACATTTTACTTATTGTGCATTAGGAGTCTTGTTAGGAAGTCAAGTCCTAAGCCAATGAAGCTTTGGGCCTCCCTTTTTCTTCTATTCGGCACAGGGTCTTTTAGTGCCCCAAGCTTGATCCAATTTGGGTTTATTTTGGTGCAGGTGAGAGATCCGAGGTTTTAATTTCAATTTTGATACATATGGATTTCCAGTTTTGCCAAGCACTCATTTGTTGAATAGGGCTATAATTTCTCCAATGTATGTTTTGGCATCTTTGGTCTAGTTATGAGATAAATGTATTTATATCAGTTTGTCTCTTGTTTTCTATGTTTTGTCATTGTCTACATTGTCTGTTTGATGCCAAATAACATGCCATTTTTGTTATGATAGCTCTGTAGAATAGTTTAGGTCTGGTACTGTGATGCTCTCCTGCTTCATCTTCTTCGCTAAGGATTGCTTTGGCTGTTCTGGTATCTATTCGTATTCCAAATAAATTTCATGATTGCTTTTTGATTTCTATGAAGGAATATAGGAATTCCATTAAATATCTAGTGTAACAGTTTTGGCGTATGGCCATTTTGACAATATTAATTCTGGTCCTACCCAAGAGCATAGGAGATCTTTACATTTTTAAGTTTTTCCTTCAATTTTTTTTTAGGTTCTGTAGTTTTCAATGTAGAGGTCTTTCACCTCTCTCATTCTAGATTGATCCCAAGTATTTTATTATTTTTGCGGCTATTATCCAATGGTGGTAGTTTCCCTAATTCTCTTGCGTGGATTAATTTTGCTACTATGTATAGGAAATGTATATGATAGATGGGTATTGATTTTATATCCTGCTAAACTCATTGCTGAATTCACTTATTAGTTCTACAAGTTTCCTGGAAACGTTTTTGGATCTTATAGATTGGAATCATGTCATCACAAACAGTGATAGT
Source organism: Tamias sibiricus (assembly GCA_025594165.1). Lineage (NCBI taxonomy): Eukaryota > Metazoa > Chordata > Mammalia > Rodentia > Sciuridae > Tamias > Tamias sibiricus. The sequence goes on along the minus strand of JAKELJ010000148.1, from coordinate 42,049 downwards.
TTGAGTCTTCTTTTCTATTCATATTCTTTTAATTTCTTTCCATCTGATTTTCTAGCTAGAGTTTCAAGACTATATGTTGAGTATAAGTGTGAGAGCACCCCTTCCCTTGTTCCAGTTTTTAGTGGAAAATTGCTTTCAATTTTCTTCATTTAGAATGATGCTGGGCCCTTGTGTTTAGCATATATAGCTTTTAACAATGTTAGGTATTTCCCTATTATACCTAGTTTTTCCTAATGTTTTGAATATAAGGGTGCTGGATTATATCCAATGCTTTTTTTTTCTGAATCTATTGAGATGAGCACATGAATCTTGTCTTTAAGTCTATTGATGTGATGGATTTATGTTTACTCGATATCCACTTAATGGAATCCAACCTTGCATCTCTGGGATGAACCCCACTTGATCGAGGTGCACTATATATTTTTTTTTGTATTTTCAAACAATTTTTTTTAGTTGTAGGTGGACTTGCCAATACCTTTATTTTATTTATGTGTCTGAGGATTGACCAGGGCCTCACAACATGTGAGCACGAGATACTCTAACCCCTGACCAACTATTGCCCCTGCCACTGACACTTTTTAATATGTTTTTGTATTGATTGGCCAGGTTTTATTGAAAAAATTTTGCAATAAAAATTGCTATGTTCATACCTTGTTCATCAGGATATTGGGTCTGAAGTTTTCCTTTTCTTAATGTATCCCCACACTCTGTCTGGTTTGTATCAAGGGTGAATACTAGCCCATAGAATGATTTTGGAAAGGTTTTCCCTTTTTTTTCTATTTCATGGACAATTTGGAGGAGTATTGGGGATTAAGTTCTTCTTTGAAAGGTCTGTAGAACTTGGCTGAGAATCTGTCTGGTCCTGCTTTTCTTGTTGGTCATCTTTTGATGGGTCTTCATATTTCATTCTTGAAACTGCGCTGTTTAAAATTGTGAGTCTCCTGATTCGTTTTGGTAAGTTTATAATGTTATCATTTCTAGAAATTTGTTGATATCTCATTATTTTTCTATTTTATTGAAGTATACATTTTCAAAATAGTTTCTAATTATCTTCTGTTTCAATAATGTCCATCAATATTTTTTTTTCATCATGGATTTAGTAATTTGGGTTTCCACTCTCCTTCTCTTCATTAGCATGGCTAAGAGTTTATCAATTTTATTTATTTTTTTCAAAAGAACAACTTTCTGTTTTGTTAATTTTTTTCAGTTGCTTTCTATTTGTTTAATTTCATTGATTTCAACTCTGGTTTTAATGATTTCCTGTCTTCTACTAATTTTGGTATTGATTTGTTCTTCTTTTTGTGGGGATTTGAGATTATTGTTAAGTTATTTTATTTGTTTGACTTTTTATTCTTTTAATAAATGAGCTTGAATACAATGAATTTTTCTCTAGCACTGCTTCTTAGTGTCCCAGAGACTTGATATGCTGTATCAGTGCTCTCATTTACCTCTAAGAAATTTTTTAAATATCTTCCTTGATGTCTTATTCTTCTATCCATTGTTTCATTCAATAACATAATTATTTAGATCTCTAGTTATAGAATATTTCTATTTTTAAAATTTATAATTGATTGTTTAATTTCATTCAATTATGATCTGATACCAATGAAGTGAAATAATCTCTTTTTTTTTTGTATTTTGCTGAGAGATTGCTTTGTGGCATAATAGATGGTCTATTTAGAGAAGAATCCAAGTGCTGCTGAAAGGAAGGTATTTTTGCTTGTTGACAGAGGAAATACTTTATATATGTAAACCGTAAGTCTAATCATTGATTGTATTATTTGTAATATAGTTTTACTTTTGTTTAGTTTTTTCTGGAAGGTCTATCCAGTGGTGAAGAGGTTGTTAAAGTCACTTATATTAATGTTGTGTCTATTTTGTTCCTAAAATGAAAGGATTTGTTTTCATGTTAAGGAGATTGCTCCATTGTTTGTGGGCATAAAAATATTTTGATTGTTATTCACATTGGACATATGAGTCCCTTAAACATATGAAATGTCCTTCTTTATCTCCATTTGACTAAACTTGATTTGAAGTCCCTTTGTCTAATATGCAGGATGGAAAACCCCTGCTTGTACTAGTCCATGGCTTGATAATGTTTTTCCTCAACCTTTCACATTCAGTCTGTGAGTCTTGGGTCCTAGGATGTGAGTCCTCTTGAAGACAGCATATTTTGGGTTTCTTAAAAAATACCTGTTGCCAGTCTACAGTATTTAATAAAGTTTTTTATCTTTGTTTTTTTTTTAATTTATTTTTGTATGTGGTCTGAGGATCGAATCCAGTGCCTCAACATGCGAGGCCATCATCAACCACTGAGCTACAAACCCCAATCACTCTACATCTTTTGATTGATGAGTTTAGGCCATTAACATGGTTATTATTGGGAATATACTTGTATTACTGGTCCATTTGGTTTATTTTTTGTTTTGAACTTAACTTAGTCTCTGAAGGCAAAAATCACACCGGATGGCCATGCAGCCAAGGATTTATTCACCAGCCTTTATGGCTAATTAAGGTAGAAAAGGAATGGGGAGAGGGCTCAGAAAGAGCCCCTGCAAGCTTGTGGAAAAGGTCGTCAGGCAAGAGGGGCATGTGGCATGCTAAGGAAGTTGTGCAAGCTCAGGGAGTGTGCAAACTTCTTGTGGAAGAGGTGCAAGCTCTCATGGAAGGGTGGGAGTCTGGTCATGCTGGCTCGCGGGTCTCTGGAGCTATTGCTGGGGCATCTGCGTTGGGCTGGAGACAGTGTGTCTAAGGCTGGTGCAGTTGGCTGCCTCTTCTTCATCCTCCACTGTCTTCTGTCCTCATAATTCTCTCTCTTCTCGTCGGCCTCTCTCTTCTCGTCATCCTCCCCATTCTCGTTATCTCTCTCTCCGTCTCTCTTTTCTAGTCTTCTCTTTTCTCGTCGCCTCTCTCTGTCTCCCTGCCCCCAATGGTTGGAGTCCTTTTATTACCCCCCCTGGACATTAGGTTGTCCATTAAAACCATGGTGGTGACAGCCTTATTGGCTCCTATCCAGGGAACAGAGCAAACTTTATCCTATTGGTCCTGCCTGGGGATAAAGGGAAACAAGTGTGCTTACCTGCCTGGGGCAAGGAAAACTTGAGTTACTTTGCTCAGGGCCATGGAAACTTCCGGGAGGAATAGTCACGGGTAGCCTACTTATCAGGTCTCACTTTGATAGACATTTCCCTTTATTGTTGATTTCCCTTTGGCTGATTTTCATTTTTTAAAAAATTTTCTCTTAAGGAATATTTTGCTGATTATATTTGTAGTGCAGGCTTTCTAGTTGTGAATTATTTTAACTTTTGTTTATCATGGAAGTTTTTATTTCATCAGATCTGAAGCTTATTTGCAGGAGCCTGTTTGGGGAGATAGCTAAGATTGTGGGTGACTATGGGCCATAGACATTTTTTTGGCGCTTGTTCCGCCTTCCGTAGTCTCACGGGACTTGGCTCCAGGATTCTGAGAGATTTGAGCATGACTCCAAGCTGCTATCGAGAGAGCTCTAGCACCATTTCCCTGCTTGGGCGCATGGGATGAGACCAGAGAGGAGAAAATGGACAGGGTTATGCAATTGTTAGATATATTGGAGTTTCTTGTTAAGAACGTAGGTGCCTTGGTTTTTGTGAGAGGTGTGTATGTGGTGTTAGAAATTACAAGGGACAGAGACAGGAAAGATTAAAGAAATTTTTTTCATCTCCTCCTGTGCTCGGACTCCTTCCCGCGTCGCTGCTGTTCCAGGCTGCAATTTTGACTTGAGGTTGCTTATTGTTATTAACTTCATTTGTTTAAATAAATGATTAATTTCAATTATTTCAACAAGTAAAGGGGGACTAACTGTGTATGCAGAATCGAGAGTTCCAAGCTAACAAATTATTTCCCAAAGTGCTTTTTAGTTTTTCTTTCATCTTATCTTTAATGCAAGTATAGTACCCTCAGTCTTTCTTTGTTTTGTTCTAAATATGGATTGTGTTGCCAGCTTATGTTTGTGGGAAGCTCACGGCTTGGCAATTGTGTGTGAGCAGAAATCAACTTTAATTTTCTAATCTAATAATTCTTTTTTTTAGTTTGACAATTCGCCTCTTGACTCAGTGTGGAATAGCCTGCCTTTCCTTTAATAATTGGATGCTTGAGTCTCTAGGTAGCAGGCCGCTGAAGAATACGATTTGCCAGTGGCATTGTCTAGACATTAAAATAAGACGGCTGCTGCTACAGCTGCAGGGATGTGGTCACTGCAAACATCACTGTTGTCAAATGTCAAACCAACCTCACCAGGAGTGGTGGCTCTGACTTGAGCATGGGGCCCTCCTGGATCTACATGTTATAACAACGTGGACATTTTGATCTTTCATTGTGTGGGACTTCATGGGACAGTACCTTGCCAGGTATTTGTTTTAAAGAACCACTGTGTTACTTGAGTTGAACTTTAGGGCAGCTGATTTGTTTAAAGAATTTGATATGCTAGCAATTGTGGCTCGTCACCAAAAGGCTTGTTGCCTTACAAGCCGCAGCATCCTCCTCACAATTGGACGGCTGTTAGTCATCATACACCAGTCAATCCTAAACGGGCTCCATTTGGATGGTGGGTAGCCAATGACGGGTTAAGATCCCCAGGAGGGGACAACCTAAGACAGGCAGTCGCACGGGACAGTCTCATGTGGCCTGCATATCAACCTAAAGACAGGAGTCAAGGGGGCCACAAGCCTTTGATTATTCGAGATGGGTAGAATGTTGGCTGCACATAGGACGTCCTAGATGCATCCCTCTCTTTTAAAAAACAAAAGGGGGGGAAATGCAGGAGCCCTGTTTGGGGAGATAGTAATGATTGCGGTTGACTATGGGCATAGGACTTCTTTGGGCATTTCCGCCTTCCGTAGTCTCACGGATCTTGGCCAGGACTCGAGAGATTTGAGCCATGAATCAGCGGAATCGAGCTAGTGAATTCCTGCTCGGCGCATGCGGATGAGACCAGAGAGAGATAGGAAAGGGTTATCGCTATGGTATTGATATCTTGGGTTTCTTGTAAGAGTAGGTGCCTTGGTTTCTTGTGAGAGTGTGTATGTTGGTGTTTTGATATTTACGAAGGGACAGAGGACAGAAAGGCATTAAAAGAATTTTTTCATTCTCCATGCGGTCTCCGAACTCCTTCCCGCGATGCTGCTGTTCAGGCTGCAATCCTTTCCGGCGGGACAACACTTATTGCTGGAATATAAAATGCATCCATGATCCCTAGTGCTTTTAATATATTATTCCAGTGTGACCTCCCAGTTTTGAGGGTCTGGGTTGAGAATATTCAGCTGAGATTCTAAATTCGGTTGTCCCCATATGTATTTTGTTTTTTTTTTCTCTTGCAGGCTTTTAAAATTCGTCACATATGGGTATGTTAGTTCATTATCATTATAATGTGTACATTTGGGGTCCTCATAAGGCCTTATAGTTTATTTTTCCATTTTATTCTTTATATTTGGGAAATTTTCTGATTTTGTGTCATTGAAAAGATTGTTGCATTCCTTGGTTTGTATCTCCATTGCCTTCATCTATCGGCGATAAACTTAAATTTAGTCTTTTCCTTATTATCTATCATTTTTGGCAAATTCTGTTTATGGTATCCTTTATATCCTTCTCTATGCAGTTGACTTTATTTTCACGTAGTATATACTTTGTTTCACTGCCTGAGTGGTTCTGTCTTATATATGGTCTAATCTGTTGTGATACTTTCCATTAAATTTTATTGGTTTATTCCTTTATTTCTTGGGATTTCTCGATATTCCTTTTTTATGATCTTGCCCTTTTATTGAAGTGGATTTTCATTCTTGTATTTTCTCTCCAATACCATTGTGGGTTGCCCTTGTCCATGTAGCTAACATCCCCTCTCAGTTTTGAGGTAAAGGTTTCCTTCATCTGTGTCAGTCTGGCATCGCAAGGCCTTGTACTGTGCAAAGTAAGTGGCTTCACTGTCACTCAGCAACGAAGTTTGCTTCAGCTCCTGGATTTGGGCGAGTACCCATGGGATTGGGACTACCTCTTTGAAACTTTATCCCCTGCCTTATTTGGTGAAGAAAATTCTATAGAAACCCGTTGTGTGCCTCCCCCCTATAAAAATAAAGGAGATTCCTGGGCACCACCATCTCTTTTCCAGGGCTCTTTCCAGCGTGGAAAAACTGATCTTTAAGGTACTGAGCAGTCCTGCCTTAGATATGAAAATCATCTGTGTCTGTGCTTTTTCACCATTTTTCTTAGCTTAATGTTGGCAGCCCAGCTCTTTTGAACCTGTTCATCTCAGCGCACGGGTCACTGGGAGAGATTTGGGAAGCTCCTGCTGGGATAATTACTGTCAATATATGGTAAAGTTCGCAGCTCTCCTAGGAAAAGGTGCACTATTGTGGATTTTTGTGGATTCTTATTGTGTATTTTTTGTATTTTTGTCATATTAAGGTGCGAATTTTCTGGATTTACATACTGAGGATTGATGAAGCCAGAATAGAGGAAGAAATATATATATTTTTTTCTATATGGGGATGTTGATATGAGAAACATTCACTATTTTTAGAGCAACAAATAGGAGAAAAACATTTTTCTGTTTTAGGGAATGATTCCGACAATTGAACACTTGGGCCACATAGACTCAGTGAGCTCACTGCATTCCTTATCATAGCTGAGTCAAATAAAGATGTAACCCAGCTGCTACTCTAAGACAGATGAAGGCTCTAACCACTGATATTATGGGATCTAATAACCCAAAAGCCGACCTGTGGCACCAGTGCGCTGGATTGGAGCTCGCTTTTGGGTTGGAGGATTTCTGAAACACCGCGGGGAGGGGGAAACACTCGCGCTGAGAAGGGGGGAAAATTACAGTGTGGAGCGAGCATTGGCGACCGGAGCCAAAACATCTGCCACAAATGGGCAGAGAGAGCTGCTGCGCCCGCAGCTCCACCGACCCTGGGGCCGACTAAAACCGCTCGGGGATGTGGCCACTGCTGGGACTCGCAGAAATCGGCAGGCCACTTAACATGGGCCTTCGGGAGCCAGGCATGGCGTGGGAAGACCAGGGGCAAGCAGTGGGACGGGCACATGCAGCATGGCACGTGGAGATTTAAGAGGGAAATGTCAGTGGGCAAGCAAGGAGGACTTTTGACCAGACAGCAGGTGCAGCGCACAAGGCAACTGCCAGAAAACAGACACTCAAGGGGGCCTTTAAAATGGCAGTGGCAGCGCCACATGGCTTTCCATGCTACATTGGTAACCATGCAACAGCTGTGGGGCACAGACTGATGAACAGTTGCAGGAGCCAGGGATGCGTTGGTGCTCAGCCTCCAGGGGTTTCAGCTTCACCAGGACTACTGATGGTCAGGATAATGGCATTCAGGACCAGACAACGCCCCAGGTTGGAAATCCCAGGAGTTTCAGGCAAGACTTTGGGTCAACGGAAAACATGGAAGAACACTCCAGCCACAGGCTGGAACAACATGGCCGGATAAGTCCTGCCTCCCGCACTTCCGGACTTCCGTTCTAATCCTTCCCACTGTCACTCAGGCAGGGCGTCTGGCCCGCCTCCCAGCTTCACCAACCCTTGTACTTCCAGTCTAACAGGTGGCTCAGCCAGAGTTGTGGAGCCTGCTTTAGCAGTTTTGACTCCTCAAACAACAATGCCCAGCTGTCAACATTTTCTTTCATGGTTTCCAACATTATTCTCGCTAACAAAGAAATTTCTTTTGGGCAGAATCTGATTCACAAACTCCTGCATTGCTGCCCTGTGCTGACTTATTCTTGCAGTTATTACAATAACCTTTTATCCCTTGCAGATCCCTTTAAGGCATCCCTTTATTTTCTCTATGGTTATGCTACTAAGGGAAGAATTACAAAAATATTGGTTACATTGATGAGAGATGTTCTGCATACACTTCTTTTGTATTTTCACTTTTCTTTTTAGAAATGTTCTGGGGGATAGATCCTCATGGAACAAAGAAGCCAGCAATCTGAGATGTTTTACTCACAATGTACTCATGACACCAAAGATCCTTAATCTTTTGATTTCGTAATGTGCCAACTACAGAAAAGAAATGAATCATATATGCACAAGAATTGTGTTTCAATGCATTACATGATTGTCACATAGTATAAGTGTGACTCCTAATGTGAAAATACAGAATAAAAGAATGGATCCAAAATTCTTTAAAAACCACATGGTTTAATAAGATTTATTTAAATTAGAATATTATGTAGTGATAAGCTATATTTTTTATTTCTTGATACATATTTTTCCCAGTTGCTTAAATAATCTATGATCTTTAATTCATAGCTAATGACATATAATATCTATTGGCTTCTACCCATTTTTCCTTCAACGGAAACACATAATTTGTTATTGTTTATACATGCATTTATCTGAAGCTCTGCCTTTTATAGTTAGCGATAGTCAAGACCAAATGTGACTTGCTATAAAATACTTATTTCAAGAGATATCTAACTAAACCTGAAGGTTTAAGTTACAGCATCACGTAATTTTTAATCCCTAATTATTGTCCAGCTTTTTATAAAATGTTGGTCAGATTATAAATTACATACAGGGTATTCAAAAAAACTTTTGCTATCTGTCCCTGTGAGATAATCTCTTCTTATCAAAGTGTAATAATTTGTTTTAGAATTCTAAGATTTACAGGGAATTATTACAAAGTATGACCAAAAGAAGAAATTCTAGAAGGAGAGAAAGAAGCGTGCTCTTACAAAGAGAGGGAACCCACATTGGAGAGTCCTAAAAGGAAGCAAAGAAATCATTTCTGGGTAAAAAAAGGGTCTTATATGTATTTCAGACAGACAAATTTTCTAACTAGAGAAATCTTTATATGAATATCTAGGACAGGTGATATAGGAAGTTAACGTAATTAAAAAGCAAATTTATGTATGACTAGATTGGCTATAAATCATATAAAATGATTAGTTTTCGATGTTATCAGGCGTTTCCTGGATATTATTATGTTGTAGGTCAGACTCCAACACCAGGACTCAACATGCAGTTGTTTATTTTTTATTATATTCTCTCAGCCTTTTTATACATATCTAGCCAAAGAAGGCAATTAGCCATCAGCAAACATTAACAGACCAATGAAGGCAAATAGCCAGTGCAATGACGAAGGCAAATTCGAGAAATCTCAGCAATCAGCCAGTTAAAAACTTTTCCCTACAGATATCTTTAAACTAGTTAGGGCTAGAAACACTTTGAGCTCCTCTTCTTTTCAATATAGAAGAAACAGAAAAGAAACACCCTCGTTTGCAAGCCAATGTTTCTTTACTATCTATTCTCTACCTCTTGGCTAGAACGTTCTGTTGTAGACACGCCCACCAAGGGCAACAAAGCCTCGGTTGCAAGAACCGTTGTTGCCATACTTTCTGATTAGCCTCTTGGCATAACGTTCGTTTGCTGTACGTTTACCCAAGGAATGATAAGCGCCTCGTTTGCAATAACGCTTGCACCCATTTAGTTCTTTTATTGATAAACTACTTGTTTCTTCTCTATCTGTTCTACACTCTGGCAGAAAGTTTCCGTTTGCAGACATGCCCACCAAGGACAACAAGGCCTCGTTTACAAGAAATCATGTTGTCTTTTTCTGATTCTCTAAGTATAAACCAAGATTTTTTTTGTCCATATTTTTAAGATGGCAAAAACTTATTGGAACTTACTCTGACGACTAAATTTTATTGATTCAAAAACATCAATAATTATGATAATATTACTAATCCTTTCATCATTAATTCTATCTGTTTGCTACAAATATATACATCTTAAAAATCTTTGAAGATTTAAAAGAAATATTTTGTCAGAACACTGGTGATCTCTACAACTAAATCCTAATGTTACACAAAAAAAAAATTTTCTAAACTATGAAACTTACAAATTGTATTGGGAATTGATTTGGTATCATTTAGGATTCTCTAAATGGAACCTATTTCAATTAAGATATATTGTAAAATTGTATGTTGCTTCCTATACTGGACGTAAATTGATTGTATTTGTTGAAGGGCAATTGCGGAGACCACTACCTTGTTGCAAGGGTACTATTATGAGATATAAGATATTTTAAGAGATTTTCTCAGAAAGGATTGAAGGTTCTTTACATTTGTTGCTTTTGTGTATATAACATCAAATATGGATCAACTAGTAACTACTGGAAAATTGGAAAATGCTCAGAAAAAGTGCCTCCCTTTCCTGTATTGCTAGGATCTAACCTCAATCACTATCAGGACGGAAAAGACTCTCAGAAAATCACCTACTAAGAAAGAGCGTCAAAGGGACCCCACTCCACATATACAGACAAGAACACTTCAGGGAGATTTTTAGAAGAGCCCAAATGCATATATATTAATGTTTCAGAACTTATGACCAGATGTCTTACCTCATCTAGAAAGGTTATGCTGATTACGTAGGCTAATCGTTAGCCTCTATTATAAGGAGAGGCTACACTACAAACAGCTTGGAACAGTTTTATCTTAACAATGTCCCAACAACACCGGACCCGGGACAAACCTGTGTTTGTCTAGAACACAGACCAATTCTCCCCAAACAAACTAGGATCCCAACAGGATACAAAGGAAGCCTAGAACAATAATTATGTGAGCCCAAGAAAGTCCTACTATGTTCATGGAAAGACTCAAGGAGAAAATAACAGCACCTAGATCTATAGCGGGCTACCACATTTTCAAGGATGGAATTTATCATCTAGTGGACCTGGGCTTCTAAATAGAAATTACAGAAATTGGACATGGACTGATCAATCCTTAGATGTTACCACGTCTACGGTAGATATCAATAAAAGAGAAGAAAACCTGAGGCAGAAAAAGACTGAAAGTACTAGTCGTGGTCCGAGGAGGACTAAATTCCTGGGAGGAAAATATTACTCCCCCTTCTAAAGTGAGAAACAAGCTCTTGGAAGCCTCTGTAACATTTTAAAAACAGGGCCTTACTCAAGCCCCTGTCATCCATTTATTACTGGTGAGAAATAAACCTTAAATAATAGTTACCCGTTTATATACTAGACAGAAAGCCATACATAATTAGCTCAGAACAGCCAAGAGTTTATCTCCATAAGAAGCTTAACGTGATAGAGCCTGTTCTCAACTTTATAAAAAACTGCGTTATGCCCTAAAACACACATTGTATTTTTTAAACAACTTTTATTGTTTGTAATTAGTATATTGACAAGAATGCATTTATGCACTTTAGTTATTTACATAGATGGGATTATAATTCTATTTTTCTGAGGTGTACCATGTTGCAGAATCATATTGGTCATTCGTAGGTCACATATTATACATACAGTAATTAATTGTCTGTTTCATTTTACTATCTTATCCTGTGCTACATTCCCTCCCTCCCCTCCCATCACTTCCCTCTACCTAATCTAGGTAACACTATTCCTCCCCTAGGCACCCTGCCTTATTGTGACTTGAGCATCCAAACTATTAGGAGAAAACATTTGGCCTTTGTTTTGTGGGATTGGCCTTATCTTGCTTCGTGTGATATTCTCCAACACCAACCATTTATTGGCAAATGCCCATAATTTCACTGTTCTTTAAAGCTGACTAATATTTCCATTGAGTATATATGCCACATTTTCTTTATCCATTATCTATTGAGGGCACCCTAGATTGGTTCCTAGTCTCGCTATTGTGACTGAGTTGCTATAAACATTGATGTGGCTGTGTCACTATAGTATGTGATTTTAAGTCTTTTGGGTATAAACCAAGGATGGAATATCTGGTGTCAAATGGTGGTATCCATTCCCTGTTTTCTGAGGAATTCATATCTTTCCATGTGGTTGCACATATCTTGCAGTCCCACCAGCAATGTATATGAGTGTCCTTTCCCCACATCCTTCACTAACATTTATTGTTGCTGTGTTCTTTGATGATTGCCTTCCAACAGGAGTGAGATGATATTTAGTGGTCGTTTTGATTTGCATTTCTCTATTCATGGAGATGGTTTGAACACTTTTTTCATATATTTGTTGGTTAACTTATTTCTTCTTCTGTGAAGTGTCTGTTCAGATCCTTTAGCCCATTTATTGATTGGTTTTGTCGCCTGAAGCGCTTGGAGCAAACGGAGCCCCTCGGAAGAAGTTCAGAGGCAAACTGGAGACAAACAGCATTTATTTTGTAACTTTTCTCTCTGGTTTTAACAACGATAACACGCGCCGCAACACCACCAAAATGGCGCTGACCCGACTCAGCAATCTCGGCCACAGTCATTCGAGGCTCCCGGGCCACGTCCGTGAGGACTACGGAGGTGACAATGCCAAATCCTTATGGCCCATAGTCAACCCCGCAATTTTAAGCCATTCTCCCCAAACGGGCTCCTGCAGATTGGGTTAATTGATTTTTATGGTGTTTTAATGAGAACTTTATAAATCCTAGAGATTAATGCTTATCAGAGTGCATGTGGTAAAGATTTTCTCCCAATCTGTACGTTCACTCATCATGTATTATTACTTTCCTTGCTGAGAAGAAGCATTTTTAATTTGAATCCGGTATCCCATATAATGATTCCTCGATTTTACTTCTTGTGCTTTTAGGAAGTCTAGTAAGGAATCAGATCCTAGCTAAAGTGAAATTTTTAAAATTATTAAGTCATGAATTACAACATAAATTTATAGAGATAACATGCTACATTAAGTAAAATTATTAAAGATGTTCATACAACTGTTTCTGTATACACAAATGACTGTTTATGACCTAAGCACTTAAGAGTAATCCCATCGTCTAAGTCCAATCATATAAAATTCTATATTCTCCTAAATAATTCTTAGATTTAGTAATAATAGTGAACCATTTATATAGATTGGTAAAAAAAGGGCTATTCCTCTTCTATTTCATTTTATGTTATTGATTGAAAAAATCTTTCCTAAGTTTAATTAAACACGATGTAACTTCCTATTCTGGAAAGATGTCTGTATACATTCTCATACACCTGGCAAAGGCCCAACCTCTCCTAAGTTAAAAAACTGTCTCTTGCCCCTCATTCAAAGTTAAAATAATAATTCAAGTTTATCTTAAGTTACTTTCAATATATAAATTTTTATATACAACTTTTTTTATTTTTTATTTTGTTAATTGTTAAAGTCAAAATCAAATTAACACTTGGTAAAAATTAAGTTTCTATTGTCCCTTTCCAAATCAATGAATATTAGCCTTTAACATAGATAATAAGTGATCTTGCCAGTTTCTGGCCAATGAAGATAATATATCCTTCTTATATTTAAAATACTTGTACTATACTAAGCTATTTTCAAAATTAAGACTATTGATGCTTGACTAATGCCAGGATTTTCTTCAATTTTAATAACATCACAAAAGGGGGAGGAAACAGAATTGTATTTGCATGGACTAAATCTTACAAAATATTGCAAAATTTTTTCTATTGTGATACTAAAAAGGTCTTACTGCCTGCTGAATATGGTTCAGTAGTTTAGATCAGGATTTCAAAGAATAGAATTGAAACCTGTCAATGGTGGAAATGGCTGAAAAAACCTGACACAGGGGAAGGTAGACATTTCCAAACCACAGAGTTGACAGCATTCAAGTTTCATGAGCTTCCAGGTAAGAAAAATCTTGTGAAGAGACTTCTGTGGACCCAATTCCCCAAGTCCAACCTTTAATGTGCTTACAATGTTGGACTGGGAAAATCATCCATGCAACTGGATGTAATATACTGGTTATACATTATGTTTGGTCCATGATACAGCATGCTGGCTGTCTAAGGTTATCTTTCGAGGGAAATGGACACATTTGGGAGCCTTAACCCAGTTCAATTATGCTGGTTCTTGAATGTAAGACTATATTTATATATCTGGAAAGTTGTCAAAATAGAAAATTATTGAAATAAATTTGCCGCACAAGCCAGTTATTTACATAGAATGTTCCACCTAATATTTTATTGGCCCTAGACAATCGGCAATAGAATTTGGGCCAACGTTTCCTAAATGATGGATTGTGCAAATGTCTTGCCAATACACCATAAAGTGTTCTAGAACTACTGGTTGTTGTAGGTCAGACTCCAACACAGGATAGCATGCAGTGTTTTATTATTATTATTATTATATTTCTTCAGCCTTTTTATACGTTTCCAGACAAAGAAGGCATTTAGCCAACAGCAAAACATTTACAGGCAATGAAAGCAAATTGCAGTAGCAATGACGAAGGCAATTTGTGAATCCACAGAATCAGCCAGATAAACGTCCCAAAAGATATCTTAAACTAGTTAGGGCTAGAACACTTTGAGCTCCTCTTCTATTCTGTAGCTGCCTGACGTACAGCCACAACACGCAGGAGAAAAAATCAAGGCAGATATGAAGATGTAGAAAAGGTGTTTTTTTTATTATTCGGCATTTATAAATATCTCTTCAAAACTCTAACACTGGCTCTTTCACTCAACCTCTTGACTCTTTCTTCTTCTGACTACTGACTTCTTTCTTAGAGAGTGCTTAGAGAGAGAGAGAAAGAAGGAGGAGAGAGAGATTCTTCTTTCTTCTTTCATCTTCTGCTTAGGAGAGATGCTTCTTCTTCTTAGAGAGAGCTTAGAGAGGAGAGAAAAGAGAGAGATTCTCTTTCTTCTTTCTTCTTCAGCTTAAAGAGAGAGAGAAGAGAGAGAGATTCTTCTTTCTTCTTCTGCTTAGTTAGAGAGAGAAAAGAGAGAGTGAGAGAGAGCCAAGAGAGAGGGCTTTTTTCATTCTTCTTGGCAGCCTCGGCTTGACTCCGACCAGCCTTCTCTTACTGAACCGAACTCCTTAACTGCTCTGACTCTTTTCTTCTTCTGACTTCATTCTGGCCACTCTGACTCTTTTCTTCTCAACCGACCTGAGTGACTGCACGGGACTGCCTGAATGAATTCCTTCTGCGCTTTCACCCGGTTAAATACCTTTACGCATGTGGGTGCGTCGCGTGCATTTACAGTGTGCCCGTATGATTAAACAGGTGGAACTCTATGGTTCCAGCTCGCCGCAATAGCCGTCTCCTGATTGGGCCCGTGCTTCCACTATTCAATATAAGGAAAGAAACAAAAAAGAAACACTCTCGTTTGCAAGCAATGTTTCTGTACTCTCTACTCTAAACTTCTTGGCAGCATGTTCTGTTTGCAGACCCGCCCACAAGAGCAACAAGGCCTCCTTTGCAAGAAAACTCTTGTAGCCAATACTTTTTGATTTAAGCCCTCTTGGCAGAACATTCCATTTGCAGACACGTTCCCCAAGGAGTGATTAAGCGCTCATATGCAAGAACGCTTGACCCATTACTTCTGATAAACTACTTGTTTCTTCTCTATCTGTTCTACACCTCTTTGCAGAAAGTTTTCCGTTTGCAGACATGCCCACCAAGGGCACAAGGCCTCGTTTTCAAGAACTCTTGTTGCCATACTTCGGATTGTCTCACTGGATATATTTTAGACTGAACTCATTATGCTCTAATTTAATTGAAAATGTTGACGTGTTTTTTTTTTTTTTTTTTATTTTTTTTTTTGGTACTGGGGATGAATCAGGGGCACTCGACACTGGGCCACAATCCCCAGCCCCTTTTTTTTGTATTTTATTAGGGACAGGCAGGTCTCACTGAGTTGCTAAGTGCCTCCCATTGCTGAGCTGGCTTTGAACTCGTGATCCTCCTGCCTCAGCCTTCCAAGTGGCAGAGGCATCAGGCATGCCCACCACACCCAGCCTGGAAATGTGGAGAATTAAGAGAAAGATGTTAAATATCTTGTTAGCTGGTAAAAAACTGCAATTTAACTATGACGTCATAGTTCTAATAGAGGGAATGGAATCTTGATCTATCACAAACCTCTTTTGTCATTATTTACCAGTCAACCAATTTTGGAACCATTGTATGCTGTATGTTGGCATTCAGGTTTTGCAACAGATGCATGCTCAGTTGACCAGACCTAAGTGAGCCAGGTCTCAAATCTTTGGAGTGCCACTTTAATATATAAATTCATTCTTTCTATGATTACAGCCTCTGTGGCTGTTTCTCAAAACTTATAACGTGAATTGTCTTAATAATTTGGCTAAAAAATTTCCAAAGCACTCCATACTCAGATAAATATTGATGAAAAAAGATTGAAACTAAATGAATACTTTAGAATGACACCTGTAATATATATTGGAAATGAAACTTTCTGCTCTCAAGTTTAAGGAAAGGTTTAAATGGTATGCAAATTATGAAAATGGTCTGTGTTGCTGTGGCCAAATTCACAATGCTTCCCAGTTGAGATTGGGTAAATAAAAAATCTTCCAATTGGTGAGCTGCTGGTATTCTCTCCTGCGCTGCTGCTGCTGGCACTGCAGCTGCTGCTGGGGAACAGGCCCTGCCAAGGAAGGCACCACTAAACTGCCGTGCCTGTGTGTTCCCAGCTCTTCTAGCCTACTCCATATTCTCTGGTAGCCACGCTGGCATGGTATGGGTAGCAGGGCCCCCAGGCGAGAAGGAAAGCCTAGACCATCTTCCCCCAACCCCCTCCACCACACCTGGACTGGGAGGAGACACCGGGGAAGAGAGGGGGAGGAAAAAAAAAGCCATCTCTGATTCCACCACACTGCAACCAGGAGAGATCCTCCTGAGAGGCACTCTGCACTCCAGGTTCCATGTACTACACAGCCCCACATCAAGATAACTATAGGCTTGAGGCAGCCCATTGGCACAAAACACGAAAGCACTGCTATCATTAAGGAACAACCAAAAAGATACTGGTATGACTTCACTAAGGTCCCTTTGGACCAGGCTGCACTAGAGGGTGCTGTTACTAGAGGTGCTACCGTTTAATGTGTATGAACTAACAGGGAATATTACATGGAGGTGCCCATCTCTTTTTTCTGCCTACTAACTCCCAAATTCGCATGATTACCCTCTCACTAGTCATATATTCTAATACCTCTATTTTTCTCACTTCCTACCTCACAAATGTCTAGCTAACACCTAAGTCCTCCCGTTCTACCATTAGACACTGTAAACTACCACCACAAACATACTGACTATATGGTAGAAGATAATTGGATCTCATCATTTATTGTTTAAAGTCGTCAAAATTGTAAATATAAAAATAGACGCTAACTGATATTACCTGCAAACCGTTGGGTACGTTGAATTGCTGTAATATTGATCCTTTCCCTTAAAAATGAGGAGTCGGCGGTAACATGTAGGGATACTATAAGACAATAGGGAAGAAAGCAGTAACTACCTCAGGAACTTACAACTGGAAGAGAGGAAAATACATAGATATTCATGTAAAAAAAAACAATGGAGGAAAAATGACCAAAAACAAACCAAGAACTCAGCAATAGAATCCCTAGAAAGCACAGTAGATTGTAATGTCGAAGAAGGAGTTCCAATTATACATAATTAAAATGATTAATTTGGGAATTTTACAAAGATGAACCTAAGTAAGCAGTACAGGACAAAAATGACATTCTCCAACAAAGAGATAAGAGATCAAATAGAGGCAACCATTGATCACATTAACAAAGGATAAGAGAACAAATACAGAGTTAGCAAAATATTACTTCAAGAAAAAAGATAGTCTGGAGAAAAACCAAACAGAAAATACTTGAAATAAAAGATCAATAAACCATTTAAAAAACTCAACTATGGGGGGGAGGATTCAAGATGGCGGACAGGAGAGATGTGTTCTCTGGACATACGTTACTAAAGACGGCTTAGTGGAAGTTTTGAAAAGTGTCACTAGCCAATTCTCTTGCAACTGTAAGGGTAGCTGAGAATTTGTGCCACCTGTTGGATGGGAAATACTATGAACTCGCTGACAGACAGGGGTGGTTGGAGTGGTCCACAGTCCAAACAGCGCTATTGGCGCTGCCGGCGTAGTCGCCCGATATAACATTGTGGCAGGGGGATGATCACTCAATGGCTTTAAAACCGATCAGCAAAGAAGGATAAAAAGGCACCTAGCGTGCGATGAGGTGTCCACATTAAAGCTCTTTCTCGCAACCTTGCCAAACGATCCTGCATTGCTCTGGAGTGGACACAAAGGTCTGCGAAATGCTGTTGGCAGGAAGAAGGAGCAGCGTCGGTCTTTGAGGAAGGCAGTGGCGGACCTGGACAAAGGGAACAATGGCTAGAAAGGAAAGAGTAGCTGCAGACATCCAGGGATCTGCCAGCACTCTGAGAAACAGGCCACACACCTAGGTGTGAGGTTCGGGCAACCAGCAGGGGAGGGCATGTCTGAGGCCAGCACAGTGCGCCCCAAGAAGCTACAAACTATGTGGGGCATGGGGAATGGGTGCCTTCTGGAGGGTCCCTTTCCCGGTGCCACACCATCTGCTGACACACAATCCCCCTGAGCCACTCTTCCACTGATGCCATTCTGCCACTGGCCAAAAGGTGCATCATGACTCCACTAACAGGATCATGACTGTCTGGGACGTGATCCGATACAATTGGCTTACACTGGAAAGAAAAAAAAGAAGTCTTCCCAGGGTCTGTTTTGTTTGAGACTTGTTCCTGGGTTTGACTTTTTTTTTTTGTTAGTTTGTTTGTTTTGTTGATGGTTTTGGTTTTATTTTGTTTTGTTTTGCTTTGTTTTTTGCTTTCATTGACAGTGTGGTTTGTTTGCTACTGGCTCCCTCTTTTTCGTTCTTTCTTTTTCTTCCACTTCTCACCGTTTGACATCTTTTCTATCCTTCTTTCATCTTCCCTATTTTACACCCCAGCCATGCATACTCAACAGAGGCAAAAACAAGTGTATACACAGACAATTTGGATTTATAGAACGGGCGCCATTGACCTATAAAGCAAAGTGGTGTTATAATATAGTTTTTATTCTCTATTATTTTCTTGACTCACTTCTCTTTTCTCCTCTCTCTAACACCAATTCCTACTCCCTTGTCCATTTTTTTCTTTTCCATCTTTTCTTTATTTCTTTCCTCTGAATAGCTGATGCAATAAAGTTAGGTTATTATATAAATCGGTCCTTTCCACCTAATTGTTTCACTTCATACTCTTTTCCTCTCTCAACAGCTGATACTAAAACACTTCCACTAAACTCACTTCCATAGAACTCTCTTTTCATAACTTTCTAAGAATAGTACAATTCAATACACTCCACTTTCTGTCCGCTGACTGCAGCTATTGCCGCCTGCAGCGAACAAAGCCACGGGAATAAGTTCAGAGGCCAGACTGGAAAATGAACAGGGCTCGTTAATTCTGCTAGTTTCTCTCTCCAGCTCCAACAACAACTCCAACCCACAATCCACCACTCCTCCAACCACCACAAAATGGTGGCCGACCGCATCAGCAATGTCTTGGGCGAAGTCTCATGAGATCATGAAAGGGTGGTAATGCTTTGAACATTTTTTATGACACACAGCTAACCGCAATCCTTAGCTATCCTCCCTTGATTAGGGCTCCTGCATTTCCCCCTTTTGTTTTTAAAAGAGGGGAATGCTCTAGGACTTCCATGTGCAACCAACATTCTTACCGTCGATCATAAGATATCAAGGCTGTGCCTTTTGACTCCTGTCTTAGGTTGATATGTCCAGCCACATGAGACTGTCCTGTGGTATGGGTTAACGACCTCATCCAGGAACAGATCTGTGCCTTTCTTAGGTTGTGCCCCTTAGGAATCTTACCCGTCATTGGCCTAACCAGCCATCCAATTCGAGCCCCTTTCAGGATCGACTGTGTATGATGACTAACAGCCCGTCCAATTGTGAGGAGAATGCTGTGGCTTTAAGGTGACAAGCCTTTTGCTGACTAGCCAAGTTGCATAGCATATCAAATTCTTTAAACAAATCAGCTGCCCTAAGTTCCCATCAAGTAACCGCACTGAGTGCCCTCTAGACAAATACCAGCAAGGCATAGTCCCGTAAAGTCCCAAACAATGAAAAGATCAAAATGTCCATTGTTATACAAACACGTTGATCTAGGAGGCCCTATGCATGCAGAGCAGAAGCAACACTGCTGGTGAGGTTGTTTGATGCTTGAAGCAGCAGGGATGCTTGCAGCAACTAGCGTTGCCTGCAGCTGTAGCAAGCAGCCATCTTTTTTTATGTCTAGACAATGCCATCCCCCCCACGCAAATCTTTAGGGCCCGCTACCTAGAGACTCAAGCATCATTATTAAAGGAAAGGCAGTGCTATTCCAGCACTGGTCAAGAAGTGAGTTGTCAAACTAAAAGAAAATAGAATTAATTAGATTAGAAAATAAAGTTTGATTTCTGCTCACACACATTTGCTGATGAGCTCCCACAAATGTAAGCTGGCAAAATATCATATTCAGAACAAAACAAAGAAAGGACTGAGGGTATTACTGCATTAAAGATAGATTAAAGAAAAGCTAAAGGCACTTTGGAAAAATAATTTGTTAGCTAGAACCCTCGAGTCTCTGTAACCTTCCATGAATCTTATCTGTTGAAATAACTCAAATTAATCAGCTATTAAAACAAATAAAGTTAATAGCAAATAAAAACATTCCTATTGTCAAAAACACCAAAATACAGCATTAGTCACTATTCTTCGCTTCAAAGAGAAATCCCTGGGACACCGTATAAATCAAAATTGAAGGTACCTTCACTTATTAAATTTATTTACCCAAATTGAATACTCTTAAACTTAAATTGAATTAAAGTGTATTTGCGATTCCATATATATTTATATTTTTCATAAGCGTCCACTATGGACAGACACAATGGACAAACAAACATACAAACATATATTTGTGATGTTCACATTTACATGAAATTTAGACAAATGCACAGACATAAAGACATGTATATAAAAATATAAAAAGAAAAAAAAAAAAAATACAATTGTGTGCACACTAAAGAGAGATCTCCGCATCCCGGCTGGGAGGAATGACACTTAAGTTGTGAAATATTTTGAAGGACTCTTTTAGGGAATCATTCCATACCTTCATCTTGGTCCTCTTGATTTTGTACTTTGTTAATAATTCATTTTTTTTTTTTTTTTTTTTTTTTTGGTACCGGGGATTGAACTCAGGGGCACTCGACCAATGGGGCCCATATCCCCAGCCCTTTTTTGATATTCTATTACCCCACCCCCCCCCCCCCTGACCATGGGTCTTCACGGAGTTGCCTTAGTGCCAGTGCCATTGCTGAGGCTGGCTTTTAACTCATTGATCCTCCTGCCTCAGCCTCCCATGTGCTGGGATTACAGGCATGCGTCCACCAAGCCCATGGGGGCTTTTAATTAATCTTGATTCTCAACAACTTCATCTTGATCCTTTTGGTTTGGTACCTGCTTTATTAATCTAGATGGTATCCATATTGGGAGAAGGATTCGTACTTAGGAAAAACACAACAGGATCGTCTCCCCAAATTAATACTGGGATCTGGACCCTTTCCAATGTACCATGAAAAGAAAACATCCTTCTAGTAAACCAAAGGTTTATGTTGTTGGTGTGGGTTCCAATGTCTGTCTCCAACAGAATAACCATTAGAGTCTAAAGTTATAACAATTTAAAGGTAACAGGGCAACTTGCCAATCTGTCCTTAGATTTTTCCAATTTCCTTCTTTTTGTTTTAATAACAATAATTTTTCAGGTGTGCTGTTTGCTCTTTCAATAATGCCCTGACCCTTGAGGATTGTATGGGTATACCTGTTTAATATGGGATATATTGAATTTCCATGCAAAAACTGATTGAAGATTGAGGACGTATATGTAGGGCCATTATCTGTTTTAAGCATTTTGGGGATGCCCAATGCAGCAAAAGCTTGCAAACAATGGAGATGTAACATCTTTAACTTTTTCTCCAGAATGTAAGGAAGCAAAAATCATGCCTGAGCATGTATCTATGGTCACATGAATACTAAATCACAATTTTCTAAAACTTGGCTCATGAGTAACATCTATCTGCCACAAATGATTTGGGCATTAATCCTCTAGGGTTAACGCCGATAATGAGGATTGGGCACCAATGTGTCATAAAAGATTTACAATCTTTTACAATTGTTCTTGCTTGCTTCCTTTGTGATTTTTTAAACCTACGCTGCAAGGTGGTGGTGCTATTGATGTGAAACTGGAGTGAAACTAAAGTAGCTTGCTGGAGCACTGAAAGTATAAAGCTTGCTTGGTGAGGGCATCAGCCTTTTGATTACCTTCATGGAGGGGACCAGGCAATTGGTATGTGCTCTAAATATGCCATACGAATAGAAGTTCTTTTCTTGCCCACAAAAAAAAGTTTTTTTTATTGATAAAACAATTTTAAAGGCTGGAGTATGAGGTGCTACTTGGTCCCTGCAAGCTCTAATTTTGGGACGGCCATGTACAATACATGTGACTATTTGAAAAAATGTTCATGGGCTGCTCTCTAAAAAATTTTCCAGAGCTCTTACACAGCTTCCAGTTTCACTACTTGAGCTGATTTGTGTGCAGTTATGTAAGTCATATTTTCTTTTTCAGTGACTACTGTAGCAGTACCATTTGATGGACCCATCTGTGAATACATTTTTAGATGCCTTAGGAATAGGTTTGATTTTTTTATTACCTGTGGAAATTATATTAGGATGATTAATACAAAAAGATAATATAGGGGTCTTAGGAAGATGATTATCAAAATTTGCAGAAGTAGAGCATCTACTATAGCCCAATCATTATCATTGTGAAGCATAAATATTCAATCTGTGATGATGAATAGGGCTAGTAATAATAGTAGCAGGGTGAATGCCAAAATATTTTAGTAGAAGTTCTTAAGTCTTTGAAGAATAAGTTTAGCCACCATGGAGGTATAAGATTCTCAATTATACTTTTAGGAGAGACGGGCATAAGTATCCATCAATAAAGGCCCTTGTGCCAAAATGCTCCTGTGAGTGTTATATTGTGAAGATATAATAATCAATATCAGCGGTTGAGTTAAATCAATCTATCACAATGTGAGCTCCTTCATGGCTTTTTCTACTAACTTTAAAGCTTTCCTAGCATCCAGGAGTCAATGTTTGTGGTGAAGATGATGGGATTCAGGGTCCCCGCAGCAAGGATGTCAAATAAAAGGTTTTAGTTGGCCAGTACGCGAGGCTTTAGTGTAGGTGACGAAGCCAATTAATATCTCCCAGCAATTTTGAAAGTTCCATTGAGAAAGTGGCCAAATGCTCCTTATTAATTAATATTTTTTGAGGCCTAATAAAAGTGTCCATAATTTGGAAATCCTAGATATAATATATAGGAGATCTAATTTGAAACCTTTTCCTTAGCAATGTGTTTAGTCCTTATCTTTTTCACAAGTTTTCTGACTAGTACATCACTAAATATTCGTGAATAAGACTTTCTTGATTAGGATGAGTGCCAATGCAAAACATCATCCAATATAAATGGAGGCACATAAGCTTTGGGTATTTATTTTTGATTAGGTCTGGATAACTTTATCTACATAGATTTGACACATAGTGGGGCTATTAGCCATTTCCTGTGGCAAAACCTTTCCATTGATATCTCTGATCAGGGCACATTATTGTTCAATAGAAGGAACTGAAAAAGCAAACCTGGGGGTATCCAGAGGGTGTAGAGGAATAGAAAAGAAACGCAATCCTTTACATCAAGAGTAATAAGATGGAGGAATAGAGCTACAGGATTAGGAAGTCCAGGTTTAGTAGGGCCCATGATTTTGCATGGTTTTATTAATTTCTCTAAGATCATGTAACAATCGCCATTTTCCACATTTTTTCTTGATCACAAATATGGGGATATTCCAGGGAGAGGGTGGAAGGTTCTATATGCCTGCTTCTAGTTGTTTCCTGAACTAGTAGGTGGTGCCGCTTGTTAATTTCTCTTTAGATAGGGCGCGCACTGAGGGACACACACTGAGCTGATTATGCTAGTAAAGCCATGGTATTTATCAAAATTATTTTCTCAGGTGGCCCCGAAAAAAAATATCTATTGTCCTTTATGATAATAATTTCTTTTAAGGGTTAAGATTACCCTGTATCTTTTGATCAATGATTACTTATAGGGTTAAGATTACCCTGTACCTTTTGATAAATGATTTCTTTAGGGTTAAGAGATTACCTTGTAGATTTTCACATTTAATCACACCTGCAGGCCTTAGGTTGCAAGGGTATACTCCATTTGTTGCAAAATATCTCTTCCCCCATAAAGAAACCATTAGGTTAGGTATAAAACATAAGGCTGAAATGTTCCTTTTATGCCCTTCATCATCCTCCCATTTTAAAATTACCGCACTTTTCTCTGGGAGGTTATTATTATCCCAAAGCCTCTTAAATTGGTTGAAGCTTTTTGCAGAGGCCAGTGCTTGGGGCCATTGTCAGTAGATTAATGATTGGAAGAGTCAGCTCCAGTATCTATCAGTCCCCTCCATCTCTATTCCTTGGATTTTTTTATTTTGCAGCATAGGTCCTCCTTGAACAATCCTTGAACCCCCCAGCAAGCCATAGGTCCGAGTCATGTGGAACAAAATCCTCTATTGTTACTTTTCTGAGGCATACTCATCTTAATGAATTATGTAAATTTGGAAGGAGAAGCAGCTGAGAAATTCTATCTCCTGATTAACAGAACTTATCAACTTTGGGCGGTGAGCTAGGGAGCATTTATTTTTATTTCCCCTTTGTAGTTCTGAGCTTTATTACACCTGGGTTCACTTGCAAACCTAATAAGCTTTTAGAAACTTCGCCCAAGATAATAAATCCCTATAGTCCCTGAGGGAAGAGGTGATAAATCCAGCCTAATTCCATCTTAAGACTGGGAGCCCATCCTGTCTAAAAGTTATGAAAAAGCCCACTTCAGTTTTTCTCTGAAATGCCGTAGGATTCTTATTTGCTTTGAAGCTTATTGTCTGGCATTCATCTCCCTCAGGGCCTTGAGCTCGCTCAGGCCTGGCAGTCTTTGACCAGATAACCACTCTCTCTCTCTCAAACTAACGGGTGCCTTCATAAACTTTTGATGTGGGGAAGTTTAACTAATTACTCCCCTTATTTTTTCTATGGAATGCAATGCCATGTAGATATTAGTTTGCTACTTGCTTTTGAATTACATCTGTCTGACCTTGTTAGCTGTACAGTTCCCAAGATTTTCTGTAACTCTTTGTACTATAAAAACCTTGTCTTCCGTTGCGGAGAGCGGCGCTGACCCTAAAGCCCATGTGTTGGGGGGAGGGGCAGCCCTGGCCAGGCTCTCTTTATATGTATACAATATACAGACTTGCTTAATCTAAAATTTGGAGTTGGTGGTCTTTTTTCTTTGCGTCTTGGATCAACATTTTTGGAGGTAGGGGCCGCAGCGAGATTTCAAGACCCACTACAAATTCTGAAGCCGGGGGGACCTTCGCTCCTGGGACTCTCCGGGGCGGAGTTGGGCTACCCTAGGGGGTCTGTGCGCACCTTGAGAACGTTCCCAAAGGCCCCAGGGTGTGCCTTCAGGGGGCCTTCGGACTACTGGGAGTGAAACTGCCGCATCAAAAATTAGCAAGCATCCAGTGGAAAAAGAAAGAAAAAAAAAAAAAAAAGAAAAAATATAAAAAAACTCCACCAGTTAAAGTGGCGCCCTAGTAAACATCTGGTATCTGGTTTTGAAGATCTCTTCTGGGGGGGGGGGACAGGACGAGAGTTGTGCCTGGCGAGGGGGCACGTACAACTCCTGTCCTGGGCAGTAGCGGGGAAAGGTCCGTACTGCTTTCTGGTTTCTGGTTGGGAATTCCTCACTGGGGGGACAGAGAGGTGCCCTGACGAGGGTGCCCACATACGCCACTCCCCCTGTCGTCCGGGTAAGCATTAGCAAAAGACGTTGGCACCTGCTCCCTGGTTGGTTTTGGCGCCCATGGTTCTTGTTCTTTTTGTCGTGTATTGTCCCTGTGTTCCTGTTTTTTTGTTTTTGTTTTTGTTTTTTGTTTTGTTGTTTTTTGTTTTCTGCTTTCTCAATTGTGTCTTCTCTGGTTGTAAATGTAAAAAATTGAAAAACAACATGGGGTAATAAAGACAAGTAAAGCCTGATAACTCCTTTGAACTGTGTTTTAAGGGGAATTTTGACAAACTTTATCCCCATTTTTTTGTTAAGCAGGATTTATGATTATCCCCATCACCAAGAAACGCCGGTAAGAAACGCCCCTCCGAACATTTTCCTGTGAGGTTAGAATGGGGGGGTCCCACCTTCGGAGTCGGGCTGGCCCCCTCTGAGGGCACCTCTTGATCCCCAATGTGGCATGGGGCTATATCTAACATCCCACTCTTGGTAAATCCTGGCCACCCAGATCAAATAGGATATATTCTACCCCCTGGGGCGAAGCAACAAACTAATTCCCCCCGCCCTGGATAAGGGTTTTGGATGGTCCGGAATGGAACAGGCGAGGGCAAGCCCGCTGGTTATTGGCTGGTGTGAGAACTCCCCAGGGTTCCCCACAAAAACAAACCATAAATCCCACTAAGAGCCCTGTTCCCTACAGGGGGACTCTCCGGAGGATTCCCTCCTTCCCCTTCCAGGATGCTTTCGGCTCCTCTTTATCCTCCTGCCGGACGGTTGGACAGTCGCAGCTGCTGCTCCAACTAAAAATAACTACTCCACCATTCTCCCTCTCCCTCTCCTCAACCACTTCCTCAATTGCCCCACTCATTTTTTTCCACTCCTCCAACCCTCAGTCTTTCCCAAAGGAAGCCGCAGCCCCCTGTTTCTTTCTCCTCCCCATACCGGGGACAGGGGCCACTATTCCTTATTGGATAAAAGGCCTTGGGGACTCAATTGCTTTCCCCTGGCACCGACCTTGCCGGGCTCCATTTCCTATTAAATATTCCCTGTAGTGGAACCGACTCCGGCCCCCCGTATTCTTCCCTCTCCGCCAGATTTCCAGAAGGTCCGCTACGTGTATGTTCCATTTTCCAACAACAGGGACCTTTATAAAAAAACTGGAAAAAACCCCATGAGATCCCCCCTTTTAGCACGGATCCTAGTTCCTTGATTTTTCTCTGGGGGTTGATTCCGTTTTTTCTTTAATCACCTCCCCCACCACTGGGATGGGGATGGACTGTCAACCAGATTCTCCATTTACTCTCTTTTCACCCACGGAGGAAAAGGGAGCGAATCCTGGCAGAAGCCGGCTAAAGCGCTGCCCTGGGATAAGTGCTCTTACAAGCGACGAAAAAAAAACAGGGAAAGTGAATTGAACGAAGCTTTTACCTAGGAGAAGACCAAGCTGGGACTATGGGGACAAACTGAAGGTAGGAGAGCACTCGGGTGAGTTTACCACCTGACTCTGTTAAGAGGGACTTTAACGGAGGGCAGCTCGAAAACCCACAAATCTTTCTAAGGTGGCAGATGTGAAACAAGGGCCCAGATGTAGTCGCCTTCAGCGTTTCTCGAGCCGCCTCCCTGGAGGCGTACCGTCTATATACTCCTATAGGGAACCCCTTGAGGGGACCCAAATAACAAGCCTCAAGGGCGATTAATCTGGCTTTTGTGACTCAGGTCAGCCCCAGGGTCATCCGTAAAAAAGATTCAAAAGATAGATGGTTTTTGCAGGAAAAATACCAGGTCAGGGAATTATTGGAAATAGCCCAAAAGGTGTTTTTGAAAATAGAGATAGCCGAGATGATCTACTGATTAAGGAAAGTAAACTGGGGGCCACAGTTGGCCGCATTACAGGGCTTCTTGGGGTGCTTCTGAAACCTCGAATCCTAGACAAAGGCAGGGGGACCACATATACAACAGAGACAAAAAAGCGGGGGTCCTTCTCTGCTACCCAAACCAGTGTGGGCTTTATGCAAAAGAAATTGGACATTGGAAAAATGAATATGCCCCCCAAAAAAACGTAATCCGAAAAAAAAATAAATGCTTGCCCCGTAATCACAGGCCAGAGCTCCTCAGCAAAACCAAAACCGTTTTTTTTTTTAACTTTAGAATTAGAATAGGGGGGGGGGGTGGACCCATGGCTCTTTCAAACTAGGCTCCCGAGAGCCCATGGTAACTTTTCTCAATTGGGGGCCAACCTGTAAATTTCCATAGGGTGGATAACAGGAGGCTTCATAACATTCAGTGTTACAGAAGCCCATAGGACCCCTCACTAATGAAACCATGGGAAGTGCAAGGGGGCAACAGGAGAAGGGATAAAATTAAAAAATAATGTATAAATGGACTGAAACTACAGACCGGACTGTTAACATAGGACGAGGAAAAAACTGTATACTCACTCCTTCATTGTTATCCCTGAATGCCCTTTCCCGTTGCTAGGAACGGGACCTTTTAAGCAAACTTCCAGGCAAACTATCTCATTTTCTGGGGAGATATGCCTACATTAGAATTGGGAAATCCTGCAAAGGCCCTAACTATAACCTGCCCATTAAGTGAGGAATATCTGCTTTTTTCAAAATCCTAATCCCAAACTTCAGAAGGAAAATGGTGGAGAAAAATTTATTAATTTCATGAAATTCCTACAGTTTGGGCTGAGGATAACCCTCCAGGGCTAGCTGAGCATGTGCCACCAGTTGTAATACAACTAACATCATGGGGCTTATGCCCATCCGGGTTAAACAATACCCCATCAGTTTTGAAGCCAAAGAAGGAATTAAAACCCACATCAGGCCGTCTCCTAGAAGTGGGGATACTAATTAGATGTTTTTCAATCAAGCTTGGAACACCCCCTTGTTGCCTGTCCAAAAAAATAGCCTGGGACTCAAGATTACAGACCAGTACAGGACTTAAGGGGAAGTGAACAAACGGGTAGAAACTATACACCCAACTGTCCCTAACCCCTACACTTTGCTCAGTTTGTTGCCACCAGGAACATACAGTTTATACTGTAATTGGAATTTGGAAAGACGCGTTTTTCTCCATCCCTTTGTCAAAACTGAGTCAGCCTATCTTTGCTTTCTCGAATGACGGATTTGGAGATGGGGATATCGGGGCGGGACAACTGGGGGACCTGGACTCGACTACCTTCAGGGATTTAAAAATTCCCCCACTATCTTTGATGGGGGGAAACTCTCAAATCATAAGAATCTTGAAAGGGACTGTATTTCGCAGCAGTAAGTACCACTGAGGTAACCTTGCTCCAATATGTGGATGATCTTCTGTTAGCAGCAAAAGACAAAAGAGGGAACTGTTTTTAAGGGCCCACTCGGGGTTTTTGCTAGGAAACCCTGGCTCAATTGGGGTACACGAGTCTCCAAAGAAAAACAGGCAAAAATTCTGTTCCCTCTCGGGGTTACTTATTTGGTGGGGATATGAGGGGGGGGGGGGCTGAGGGGAAGGGAAAAAGACTGTTATCCCAATCCCGCCATAGAAGCCATAATGAAGATCCCAACCCCAACCACTAAAAAAATGCAGGTTAGGGGGAATTTCTAGGGGCAGTTGGATATACTGCCGCCTTTGGATACCTGGATTTGGCTGAAATTGCCAAGCCGTTATATACTGCAACTTGCAGGGAGGCAAGTCACCTTTAATTTGGACTGAGGAAAAATAATGAATTGGCCTTTCAAAAATTTTTAAAGGAGGCTCTGGTTCAGCTGCCCCTTGCCTTAACCCTCCCTGATATATTCTAAGCCCTTTTCATCTTTATGTTCATGGAGGGTAAAATAAGGGGTATTGCTAAGGGGAGGTTTGGTTCTTAACCCCCCAAAATTTAGGGGGCCATGGAATAAGGACAAATTGCCTACATTTCAAAAAAAAGGCTGGATCCTGTAGCATCAGGATGGGCCCCCTTGTTTTACGAGCCCAATAATCGGCTACTGCAAAATACTGGTAAAAGGGAAGCAGACAAACTTTCTCGCTGGGGCAGGGAACTCTCACTGTGAACCTTGCCCCTCACACAGTGGAAACCCTATTGGGAGGGATGCCACACAGTCGATGGATGTCAGATGTGGGGGCCCGTCTCACTCAGTACCAAAAGGCTCTCCTTCTAGACCAAGGTACAGATTGACCTTCAGTAAATCCCTGGCAATCAATCCTCTGCAAACCCTGCTCCTGATGATAACCCAGAGGAAGGGGGGCCAATTCATGGGACTCTGCTCAGAGAAGTGATGCTGGATGTCATCCAAGGTACCCGACCAGACCTGGAACTGACAATTCCTCTTCACCCAACAGAGGGGGACGCAGACCTTTTACACCGATGGTAGCAGTTATGTCCGGGATGGAAATAAGGTATTTGCGGGGTAGCAGGCAGCAGCGTTGTTACGGGCCAAAAAGAAATTTATCTGGGGGGGGCCCACAGGCTTTGCCAGAGGGGTTCATTTCAGGGCCAAAAAGCAGAAATCATTGCAGTAACACAGGCATTGGGAGGTATGGGGGGGGCAGAAGGAAAACGGGGGGGTAAACATTTACACGACAAAGGCCATTTATTGGCTTTTGCTACACTGTACAATGGTGCACATGGACAGATATACAAACAAAGGGGGATTTTAACTTCAGGATGGAAAGACTTATCAAAAATAAACAACAAGGAAACGAAAAATCCTTCAATTTTACTGGAGGCTATCTGGTTACCAGATAAAACTGGCTATTATCCACTTTGGCCTGGAACACCGTTAAAGACAATAGCCCCCAGGGGGGACCCAAGGTAATAACTTTGGCCGATCAAACAGCCAGGGGGAAATAGCCCTTGGGGGAGTCAAAAATGTCCAAACTATTCTTGAAAAAACTCTCAAAAATTGCCCCAAACTCCCAGTTAAAATTGAGAGAAGAAAGAAACTCCACTTCATACACTACTGAAGAGGGATAAACTTATACTTCCTCTATGGGAATGCCCAAACAAAATAATACTGTTCACGGCTGGTGGACTCTTCTCAGATGGGGGGAAAATTTGCATTGCCTAAGCTTTTAGGAAGAAATAGTGGTTAACTGATCTTCATCAGGCGATGGGCATTTTATCCCCCAAGAAGACTTCAGAACTAATTTTCACCCCACGGTTTTGGTTCCCGGGACCACCGAGGGGGAGGGATACTCCAGGAAAAACATTTTCAAATCGGCTTGCATGGACATGTGCACAGGTAAATGCTAAAAAAGAACCATCCTTCCACAGGGAAAAACAGGAAGTCATGTAGGTACTGTACCTGGTGAATTTTGGGAATTGGGGACTTTACTGAAAATTAAACCAGGGGACTATATGGATATAAATACTTGTTTAGTCTTTGTTGAAACTTTGTCTCTTCAGGCTGGGGTAGAAGCCTTTCCCTACTCGAACAGAAACAGCACAAATAGTAGTTAAAAAAACCTAATAAAAAACTAATAACTGAGAATTGTTCCTAATTTTGGCCTTCCCTCTAACTTTTTGGGGGTCAGGTGGACACATGGCCCGGCCTTCACGGGGCCAAAATTATCTCAATTAATTTCAAGAGCCCTGCGAATATAAAATTGGGGGGAAATTTTACATTGTATGTACCATCCTCAAAAGTTGCAGGGAAGGTAGAAAGGGCATGAATAGAACCATTAAAGGAGAAACTTTGGACCTAAAAATTTTAATACTTGAGGACTCTGGTGGTAAACTGGTTGATCTCCTGCCTTTTGCTTTCTCATTAAGGGGGGGGCCGTTGCACTCCTTACCGGGAAAAATTTACCCCTTATGAAATAATTTATGGGCGGCCACCGCCTTTGGTTCCCCAGAGTACACCAAGATCTGGTGGGGGGGACAATTCCAATCTCAGGGAAATCCACACTCAAAGGGCTACAACTAAATCATAGATAAAGAATCTTTTCCCCAAAAAAAAAAAAACAGGTCCAGGCTGCTCAGCCCGCGTTGGGGACCCACAGACTGCCCCGTATCTTTTCATTCCAAAACCAGGCGATGCTGTGCTGATATACGACGTTTGTAGAACTAAAACAGCCTTTGAGCCCAGGTGGTAAGGGCCCTTATCCATCGTGTATTCTCCGCACTCCTACTGCCGTCAAAGTTGCTGGTATTCCTGCCTGGAATCCATCACTCACAGCTAAAGAAAGGGCACCTACAGAAAACCACGGCGGAAGAACCCACTGGAAGAGAATATTCCAGCAGCCCAGAGAGTGGAAAGGTGAACTGAGCGTGGGCCTTTTTTAAGTTAAAAAATTACTAAGGTTTAATATTTTTGTCACTAGATTCTTATTGCTTTCCTGTTAATTGATAAGCATTAGGCTAATAATTTTTTTGCCTGTTGGAGAGTATAACATGTTACTCCCTTGGGTTTTAGCTATGCTGGGCCATCCACAAACCTTGTACCCCATCTGTAGCCCAAGAAGGACCTTGGCTATTGCAGGATTCTCCACCTAATACTAAATTTTGTAACTTTCTTTCTCTTGTCAAGATCCAGTAATTGGCCCTATCAAATGGTAATAAAGATAACCAAGAAGAAAGTTTTTAGGGTCAGATATTCAGGGGGAGGGACCATGGAGAAATCTTACAGACCAATCTCGAGGGGATAAATATAAATTTTGGAAAATCTATAAATATACTCTGCTCACCCTCAAGGATTCAGGGGGGAACAGTATTCTGTACTACAAGGCTAAAAAAAAATAGGGGCCCCAATAGGATGACTGTTTTATTCAAAAAAGCTACTTTTAAAAGGTGGGAATGATTTCTGTGGGTGTCCACTAAAATTCTTGTAACTACTCAAAAAATTATTGGGTTACTATTTTGGCCCTGTTGGGGGACACATATGGACAAAAAAAAAGGGGGGGGGTTTTTCCTTTTTCTGTTCGTACAAGGAAGGAAAACTCTCCATCCCATCAATTGCTAGCTAAACAAAATTCTTATGGGGTCTATCTGTTAATTAATACAGGAGGACTATTGGGTTAAAAGTTTCACTTGGTGTGAGGGGAGCAAACGGCAGCAAGGGGTTGGGGGGGGGGGAACTGGGCCGAGTTTACCATTGGCAGAGGCCAGCTTTTGCCAGGGACTGCCCCCACTGGTTATTCAAAAAGGTGCATTGATTTATGGCATAGGATTGGGGGCCATGCCTTTCCCGATATTCCCCCCCCCCCAATTTGTTCTATTGAAGCCAAAAATATTTCTCCCTTAACCCCAAATGGCAATACTGGGGGGGAACTGGGCCATAACAGGATGGGGTTTTTCCTCCTGTAAAAATAAAGCAAAACTTTTGCCATGGGCTTTGGCTAACAAAAAACTTTTCGGGGGATTCTGTTATATTGGACGGGATTCTTTACCCTTTACTGCCCAATCTCTGACAGCTCCCACCCCCCCCCCGAATTGGGTTCCGATATTGAAGTCCTGCCCTTCCTAAACTTGGCGGATGGGACAATTTAAGCCTCCTAGACCCACTTAGACACTGCAATTGCCAGCAGCCTTTCTTTGCCCCTTCCGGGTCTAGTTGTAGGAATACAAGAGAAATTTCTCAAAATTAGCCTGTAGTTTTAGCAAAACAGCTAACCTTACTGCACAAGTTTTGGCAGAATTGAATCAAGAGATGAAAGAAACTTCGAACCTCATATGTTACAAAATAGAGCAGCGGTTATTGATTTCTTTTATTGAAACATCACTTGGTTTGCCAACAATTCCAGGCATGTGCTGTTTTAATGGTACAGTTTATTCTAACGTTATCCAACAACAGGTGATGAGATAAGACCGGAGATTAACAAAATTAAAAGAGTATTTCTGGTTTAGGCTTGGGAGATTGGTTTCCATGGTGAACTTCTCTCGTAGGTCCTATGAATTTTGTTAGTCCTTCTCTTACTATTCTTGTCCCATGTGGTTTATTAACTATATGACTCCGTTTATGGGCTGGCAATTTAATTCTATTATGTTCCCATCGATAAAATAGCCTATATGATTACTCCCTTTCAAAAGATTTGAAAAGTAAAAAAAAAAGGGGGGGGAATTGATAAACCAGCCTAATTCCATCTTAAGACTGAGCCTCCTGTCAAAAAGTTATGAAAAGCCCACTGTAGTTTTTCTATGAAAGCTAGGATTTTCTTATTTGGCTTGAGCTTATGGCTGGCATACATTCCCAGGCCTTGAGCTCGGCTCAGGCCTGGCTGTCCTTGACCAGATAACAACTCTACTCTCCTCTCTAACTAACGGTGCTCATAAACTGTTTGTGATGTGGGGTTTAACTATTACTTACGTCACCCTTTTTTTTCTTGGAATGCAATGCCATGTAGAATTAGTTTGCTACATGCTTTGAATTGACACCGGTCCTGACCTTGTTAGCTGTAATTCCCATGATTTTCTGTAACTCTTTGAACTAATAAAAACCTGTCTTCCCGGAGAGGCGGCGCCTGACCCCAAAGCCCAATGTTTGGGAGGGCAGCCCTCGGCCACTCTCTTTATATGTATATACAATATAAGCTTGCTTTAAATCGAAAATTTGGAGTTTGGTGTCTTTTCTTTTCGTCTTGGATCAACAAGGTCCCCTGAATCCTGTGGGAATCAGTTGAAACCTCCATTTTCAGTGTTAACACTATTTGGGTGGTGGAACAGAGGTCTATCCTGCATGTCCTCCTGTAATACTCTGGTGAGGGAGTGGATAGGTAGTAGGGATTGTGTCGGGGAACATCTGAGTGGATGCTTGAGGATACTCCTCCTCCTATCCTCTTACATTTGTGGCCCCAGGGCATGGGGCCCCATGGCCAGTTTTTTGGATATTCGTGAACAAACAATTTCCTTAGATGTCAAATTTTGAATGGCATTTATTTGGCCCCAATGATTTCCTTTTTACACCTGGGGCAGTGGCTGGGGCCACGGTGATGAGCTTGATCTTATTTCTCTTTGAGGATTTTTCCTAGATAGCCTGATTGATTATGATAATTTTGCCGGAATTATCCTGATTGATTATATGTCTGTTGAGCCCTTGTGAAATTTTTGAGGGGAGAGCACCTCTCATTGCTGCTGAATCACATTTCCTGTGACAAAGGCGTCATTTATATCTTTACATAGTTGAATTTATATGGAAAATACTTTTTATTTCTCCATGGCCCACTGATGGCTTCCTGGCAGTATTTATTAGCATTTTCGCTAGGCTAAATGAATGACTAATGGCATTAGCTTGTTCAACGTCTCAAACTCTCTACCTGCAGTCTCAAAAGCGATCAGCAAAGTCAGATATGGCTCATTAGGTAGTTATTGAATCACTTGTTGACATGCTACCTTGGTGAGATCCCATGTTCCTTGTAAAGTTTTTCCATGCCTTTAAGGCAGCTGGCTTTATCTGGAGCATATACACCTGGGTCATATCATTTTTTGAGCCTGTAAGTCTGCTAACTGCCTTCTCCTGTGAGCATTTCTATATTATAGTTTCCAAACATGCAGCTGTGTTTCCTTTTGCATTTTTATACAAAGGTCTTGAATTTCGATCGCCAAACCAAGCATTGCCCCCCACTTAATGCTGGCTTTACAACACTAGATTTTTCAGTCTGAGGGGGTTAAGTTAAAGGTGTTAAGGGAAAAACTACAGCATACTCAACATGAAAGAAGCTTGGGGCCCATTCATCATTACTGCCTCTTTGAGATTTTTTTTGTTTTGAATTTCTATGACTGGTGGATCTCTTGTCCATTTTCATTTTCAAATACTGGCAGTTCCCAATTGTATCTGGTTGTTCCCCTTGAGAGTGCATAAGTTCTCAGAAAGGACTTTTTATTTCTGTTTCTAGGGTATGGCACAAAATGCCTAGTATTACCCTTCATATTTTCTGTAATGGATGATACATACTAGGGAGTAGAGGACACCAAGTGGTTCCTTACTTGATGGTCCCCTTTTCTTGGCTTTTAAAGTTTCTTTTTCCCCTCATTTTCTCAGGATCACTATTACTAGATTTCTCATACTGCTAATTTCACTGTCAGCAATATCCTGAGTCCCAGTTCAGTGTAGAGCAAGTTATTCTTCAGCTATCTCCAATAAATCCCAAATAGCTCTAACAGCTTGGATTTTTGTCATTTTTGGGAATCTTCTAATCTCTCCTTATGGTCTGTAGTGACTGAGCAGAAAGCTACCTTTCATGACGCCTTCCCTTTTTCTAAATCCTCCTCACTGACAATGGAGTAGGTTATATCAAGGATTCTTTTCCATAGCCTTTATCACTTGGGATTTAGTTACATTCAAACCCAATCTTTAGAGACTTTTCAGTTCTTATCTGTCAAACTCTGAAGTTCCCTGTACGGGCCACCACTGTCGCTTGATGCAGCTATAGCTCTGCAGCAACAAATTCATGGGAATAAGTTAGAGGCAGACTGGAAATGAACAGGCTCTTTATTATGCTAGCTTCTCTCTACGGCTCAACAACAAACTCCAACCTGCAATCCACACTCTCCAACCACCACAAAATGGAGCGACCAGATCCGCAATGTCCTGGCGATTCTCGCGAAAATCTTGGAAGGTTAGTATATTGAACTGCTTTATGGCTCACAGGCTAACTGCAATCTTAGCTGTCTCCTTTAATTAGGGCTCCTACAACTTCCTTGTTTCTAAAATGTCACCTCTGTGTCCAATACTTGAAGTATAAAAACCCTATCTGAAGCGGGGTGGTGGTGCACGCCTGTAATCCCGCAACTTTGGGAGGCTGAGGCAGGAGGATCGTGATATCACAAGCCAAAGCCTCGCAATGGCGAGAGGATTAGCAACTCAGTGAGACCCTGTCTCTAATAAAATACAAAAAAGGGCCTGGGATGTGGCCCCGTGGATCGAGTTGCCCCTGGAGTTCAATCCCCGGGTACCACAAAAAAAAAAAAAAAAAAAAAAAAAAAAACAAAAAACCTCAGGAAGGTGTACAGAGTAAATTGGAAACAATATCAGGGTTAATTAAATCTGTACATTGTGATCAAATTGGAATTTTCTGAAATAGAAAGTGTTGATTTTAAAGTGTAAATGAATTATAGGGGATTCTGATAGCATTATCTATAAGGAGCAAAACATAAGGTTTAAGGTAAAAATGTGAAATAGTCAAGGGTCCCACAGTGCACGAAGAAAAGACAACAAGCAACATGAAGAAACAAGGTACGAAAAGTGGCACAACAAATCAAAATATACCTCATTGTTGATTCAGGGCAGCACTCGTTGGTGATTGCCAGGAGGATGGAATTTAGAAATTACATTTTCAAATGCTTATTGAACTTAAGAATGAAACTAAACAATGAGATGAGGGAGCAAACAAGGTGGTAAAGATCATTTTGACAAGAACTCAAAAACAAATACAGGAAGGTAAACGATTACTCAATAGGGAGATAGAGGCTCTAATGAGAAAACCAAACAGAAATTCGGAAATGGAAAAGAAGCAATAACCAAAATAAAAGTTTTTCAATTGAAAGCTAACCAACAGAGTAGACCATGGAAGAAAGAACTCAAGACAATGAAGGGCAAAAAATATATATCTAGAGAAAAAATTAGATTACACAGCAAAACTCATAAGAAATCAAGAACATAACATCAAGAATTATGGGACAAAATAAAAAAAAGACCAAACTTAAGAGTGATTGGGGTAGAGGAAGGGGCAGAGTTTCAAGCCAAAGGGGTATGAGTAATTTATTTAATGATATAAATACAGAAAAAATTCCAAACTTGAGGAAGGATGGGGAAAACGAAATTCAAAGAGGTTACCAAACCACAAACAAACAAAATCACAACAGATCCCACCAAGGCACATTATATTGAAATGCCTAATATACTGAGCAAGGAGAGAATATAAAAGCCACCACAAGAGAAAGGAAGCAGCTTACATATAGGGGGAAACCAATCAGACTATGTTCAGATTTTTCAACCCATACCTTAAAAGCAAAAAGGAGATCCTGGAATAGCTATTTAAGCTCTGAAAAGAAAGGGAGTCAAGCCAAAAATCTTATATCAAGAAAAAATTGGCTTTAGATTCAAAAGATGAAATAAAAATCCTTCCTTGAAAAGCAAAATTTAAAAGATTTCACAACTCGAAAGCCAGCACTTCTGAACATCCTGGGAAAAATTTTTCATGAATAAGAGAAACGATATAAACAACAAAAATTAACAAAGGGAGATATTAAAACTAAGGAAAATACAACCAGAAGTGAAACCAAATTCAAGCTAAAGACTAAAATACAATAAAAATAGACGGGAATAAAAATCACATCTCCATAATATCCTGGAATATTAATGGCCTAATTGCCATTCAAAAGACACAGATTTCAGATGGATTAAAGAAATGACCCAACAATTTGCAGTCTCCAAGAAACCACACTCGAGAAACAGACATTAATAGAGCTGAAAGTTGAAAGTCTGGGAATAGTCTTATCACTCACATTGGCGCTGCTCTGGAAGCATGCAGGGGTTTCCATTCTCATATCAAAATAGAGTAGACTTCAAAACAAAACTAATTCAAGAGGATAAGATGGCTATTTCTTACTACTTACGGAACATCATCAACAGATATACAATCATAAATCATATGCCCCAAATAATGGAGCACCTACTTCACAAACAAACTCTTCTCAAGTTCAAAGAGTGAAATAGACCACAACACAGTTATTCTAGGGGACTTTCAAACACCCCTTCTCACCAATGGATAGATTATCCAAACAAAAGTAAACAAAAAAAACTTTAAGCCTCCTAAAACAATTTTAATTTAGGACCCAAGGACATATATAGAATATTTTATCCTCAGTTAAATGAATACACTTTTTTCTCAGCAGCCACATGGTCCTTCTCCAAATAGACCATTATATTACATCACAAGGCACCTCTCAGCCCCACAAATTAAAAAAATAGAGATACTACCCTGCTTCTATCAGGGACCATAATGGGCTAAAATTGGAAATCAATGACAAAACAAGGAATAAGAAAAAAACTCCTCCAACAACTGGAAGTAAACAACTTGCTACTGAATGAACAAGGGGTTTGAAGAAGACATCAAAGAGGAGATTAAAAAATTCCATCGAAGTAAATGGAGAACACAGATACATCATATAGAGTCTCTGGGACACTATGATGGCCGTAGTAAGAGAGACAAATTCATTGCCACTGAGTCAATCTTAAAAACAACAACAACAACATCAACAACAACAACACACAACAAATAAATGACTTAACATCACACCTCATAAGCACTAGAAAAAGAAGAGCAGATCAACACCAAAGAGCCGAAGAACACAGACAAAAATTAAAATCAGAGCAGAAATAAATGAAATTGAGACTAAGGAAACAATTCAAAGAATTGACATAACTAAAAATTTGGTTCTTTGATAAAATAAACAAAATTGACAAATCCTCAGCAATGGTAACTGAAAAGAAGAAGATAAAAAACTCAATACTAACATTCATGATGAAAAAGGAATAATCACAACAAACACCTCATTATATACAAAGATGACTTGGAAATTACTTTGCAAACTTGTACTCTAATAAAACAGAAAATATTGAAAGCATTGACAGATTTCTAGATTCATAGGTTTTGCTAAACTGGACTGAAGGCTATACACAATTTAAACAAGTGATTACAACAAAGAAATAGAAGACGTCATGCAAAAAGCTACCAACAAGGAAAAGTCCCAGGACCTGATGGGTTTACCGCCAAGTTTCTACAAGACTTTCAAAGAATAACTAAGACCAATGCTCTTCAACTCTTTCAAAAATAGAAAAAGAGGAGCTCTTTCCAGACCCTTTCTATGAGGCCCAATATTAACAGTAATGCCAATGCCAGCCCAAAGACACATCCAAAAAAGAAAACTTCAGGCCAATATCTTTAATGAACATTAGATGCAAAATCCTCACAAATTTCTCGGCAATCGGATACAAAAACATATAAAAAAAAAGATAGGGCAGCCGGGCGCGGTGGCGCAACACAAAGCCTGTTAATCCCAGCACTTTTGAGGCTTGAGGCAGGAGCGATCGTGAGTTCAAAGCCAGCACTCAGCAATATCAAGGCACTTAGCAACTCAGAGAGACACTGTCTTCTAATTAAAATACATAAAAGGCGCTTGGGGAATGTGTCCCAGTGGTGGTGAGGGCCCCTGAAGTTCAATCCCTCTGAGTACCAAAAAAGAAAAATAAAAAAAAAAAAAAAAAAAAAAAAAAAAAGATAGGGCACACGATCCAAGTGGGGTTTATTCTGGGATGCAAGGTGGTTCAACATTTGGTATTCAATTAACATAATACATCTACATCAATTGACTTAAGTATAAAATCATGCTGATCAATCTCAATAGATGCAGAAATTAGCATTTGACAAAATACAACACCCCTTTATGTTCAAAACACTGGAAAAAACTAGGAATATCAGGAACATATCTCAACATATTAAAAAATATTTATGCAAGGTCCCCGAGCTAACATTAATCTTAAATGAGAAAAATTAAAAGCATTCCCTCTATAAAAACTGATCAAGACAGGGATGCCCCTTTTTCATTACTGCTAATTTTAAGCATAGTACTCCTGGAAAACCTCTGACCAGAGCAATTAGAACAGATTAAAAGAAATTAAAAGGATCCCAGATAGGAAAAGCAGAGCTCAAAATTAGCACTATTTTGCTGGATGACATGATAATATACCTAGAAGACCCATAAAACTCTACCAGAAAACTTTTACAACTAGTTATGAATTTGGCAAAGTAGCAGGATACAAAATCAATACCCATAAGTCAAAGGCCTTTTTGTACATCATGACAAAGCCTCTGAAAAGGGAAATGATGACAACTACTACTACGCCATTTACAATAGCTGTGAAAAAAAGTAAAAACCTGGGACTCAACTTAATGAAAGAGGTTGAAGGACCGCTATAACAAAAACAATAGAAACACTAAAGAAAGAACTCGTAAGAAGACCTCAGAAGATGGAAAACCTACTTGTTCTGGAGAGGTAAAATTAATATTGTCGCAAATGTCCCTACTACCAAAAGCATTATCACAAATTTAATGCAATTCCAATCCAAATCCCAATGACATTTCTCAAATAAGAAATAGAAAAGCAGTCATAAATTCATCTGGAAAAATAGAGAGAGACCCAGAATAGCTAAAGCAATCCGGAGCAAGAAAAGTGAAGCAGTGACATCACCATACAAACTTTAAATTATACTATAGAGAAATAGTAACAAAACAGCATGGTATTGGCACCAAAAACAGACTGGTGGACCAATGGTACATGAATTGCGACACAGAGACTAAACATATAATTTCAGCTATCTTATATTAGACAAAGGCGCCAAAAAATGTACAGTGGAGAAAGGAAGCCTCTTCAACAAATTGTTGCGGGAAAACTGGAAATCCCTATGCAACAAATTGAAATTAAACCCTTATCTGCCTCGCCACCAGGTCACTAAACTTATTTCAAAGTGATCAAGGACCCTAGAAGTTAGACCAAGAAAATACGCCTAATAGAAAAAAAGAAGCTCCAATTTCCAACATGGCGGATTAGGCCCCAAGTTCCTTAATAAGAATCCTGTAGCTCAAGAAATATTACCAAGAATTATTGAAATGGGAGAGATTTTAAACGACAAAAGCTTCATCTCTGCAATTGAAACATCAGTGAGGTGAATAAAGAGCCAACGAATTGGGAAAAAAATAGTTAATACAGCACATCAGACAGAGCATCAATTTTTAGAAAATATAAAGTGAAGGAGTCCCTAATCAGGAGATAGCTAAAGATTGTGTTAGCGGAGAGCCATAAAAGATGTTCTAGTTTCCACCTGATATGAATACATTATTCAAAGAATCTTTGTATGCCCGTGAACACTCGTGTGACGCACGACACTGTAACTTGAGCTGTAAGCACATTCCTTGTTAAAGAAAGCTAAATGTATATAACCGGGTGGGGCTGGTTAGAGTGGGTGGGGAGAGAAGACGAAGGTTGCTGGTTGGTTGGAGTGAGAGTACGAGAGGTTGCTGAGCTGGAGAGAGAAGAAGAATAAAAGATCTTACCTTTTTCATTTTCATCCTGCCTCCGAGTTTTCTCATTGGCATTGTAGCGGTAAGCAAGAGCATCAGGCAGCTACAAGTGGTGCCCGTACGGGGAATTTTTTTTCGGCCGGCAGGTAAGAAATAAGAAAATTTTTAAAATGGGAGCACAAAAACAAAAAGTAGGGTTATAAAAGCACATGAATGAAATTTCGATACAAGAACTAGAGGATAGTGAGAAAAGTGACAAGATAAGGACATATCCTCTGACTCAGTTGAGACCCAGCAAGGAGGGAGTAGTAATGTAAATTCAAAAGTAAGCAACTGCAAAAGCCCATCAGAA
>JAKELJ010000147.1:40930-64200 GCA_025594165.1 Tamias sibiricus | reverse complement strand
ATGCTAGAACTTTAAAAACACAGAACAACACTTTAGTTCACAAGAGCACACTGTTCTTCTGTGCTGGTTCAAGTATCTCAAAGCTGAATCACTAGGTAGCAAAAGAGTTTCAAACTCACAGAAAAGCGTTTTAGCCAACTGGAAATAATTCCATGTTTCTTAGCTTGTGGGTACTAGGATTCTTTGTGTCTTTCAATGAAACTCTGATAAAATGATTCTCTCTTGTGCCCCTCATGGCTCCCCAAATTTGGGAATCCCACGATCACGGGTTTTTTTTTTTTTAGAGAGCCTATTGGATGTTTACCCTGATTTGGCGAATTTCACTGAAAACGCCTGTTAGTTTAATTCCTCAATGGTTAATGCTAGAACTTTGAAAATGCAGAAAAGCACTTCAGATCACAAGAGTTCACTGTGCTTCTTTCCTGGTTCAAGTATCTCAAAGCTGAATCACTAGGTAACAAAAGAGTTTCAAATTCACATAAAAGCGTTTTAGCGAACTGGAAATAATTCCATGTTTCTTAGCTTCTGGACACTAGGTTTCTTTGTGTATTTCAATGAAACTCTGAAATAATGATTCTCTCAGGTGCCACTCAAGGCTCCCCAAGTTTGGTCATCCCACCATCAAGGGTGTTTTGTTTACAGTCTATTGGATGTTTACCCTGATTAGGCGAAAATGCCTGAAAACACCTGTGAGTTTAATTCTTAAATGGTTAATGCTAGAATTTTAAAAAAGCAGAACAACACTTTAGTTCACAAGAGCACACTGTGCTTCTCTCCTGTTTCAAGTATCTCAAAGCTGAATCTCTCGGTAGCAAAAGAGTTTCAAACTCCCAGAAAAGCATTTTAGCCAACTGGAAATAATTCCATGTTTCTTAGCTTGTGGGTACTAGGATTCTTTGTGTATTTCAATGAAACTCCGAAAAAATGATTCTCTCTCATGTGCCCCTCAATGCTCCCCAAGATTTGGTCATCCAACCATCAAGGGTGTTTTTTTTTACAGTCTATTGTATGTTTACCCTGATTAGGCGAAAATGCCTGAAAACGCCTGTGAGTTTAATTCTTAAATGGTTAATGCTAGAACTTTAAAAACGCAGAACAACACTTTAGTTCACAAGAGCACACTGTGCTTCTGTCCTGGTTCAAGTATATCAAAACTGAATCACTAGGTAGCAAAAGAGTTTCAAACTCACAGAAAAGCTTTTTAGCCAACTGGAAATAATTCTATGTTTCTTAGCCTGTGGGTACTAGGTTTCTTTGTGTATTTCAATGAAACTCTGACAAAATGATTCTCTCTTGTGCCCCTCATGGCTCCCCTAGTTTGGTCAATCCACCATCACGGGTTTTTTTGTTTAGAGCCTATTGGATATTTACCCTGATTAGGCGAATTTCACTGAAAACGCCTGTAGTTTAATTCCTCAATGGTTAAGGCTAGAACTTTGAAAATGCAGAAAAGCACTTCAGATCACAAGAGCACACTGTGCTTCTTTCCTG
This sequence comes from Tamias sibiricus, assembly GCA_025594165.1. Taxonomy (NCBI): domain Eukaryota; kingdom Metazoa; phylum Chordata; class Mammalia; order Rodentia; family Sciuridae; genus Tamias; species Tamias sibiricus. Next base: position 62,709 of record JAKELJ010000147.1, on the reverse strand, counting down.
GTTCAAGTATCTCAAAGCTGAATCACTAGGTAACAAAAGAGTTTCAAACTCACAGAAAAGCGTTTTAGCGAACTGGAAATAATTCCAAGTTTCTTAGCTTCTGGGCACAAGGTTTCTTTGTCTATTTGAATGAAACTCTGAAAAAATGATTCGCTCAAGTGCCCCTCAAGGCTCCCCAAGTTTGGTCATCCCACCATCAAGGGTCTTTTGTTTACAGTCTATTGAATTTTTACCCTGATTAGGCCAAAATGCCTGAGAACGCCTGTGAGTTTAATTCTTAAATGGTTAATGCTAGAACTTTAAAAACGAAGAACAACACTTTAGTTCACAAGAGCACACTGTGCTTCTGTCCTGGTTCAAGTATCTCAAAGCTGAATCACTAGGTAGCAAAAGAGTTTCAAACTAACAGAAAAGCGTTTTAGCGAACTGGAAATAATTCCATGTTTCTTAGCTTCTGGGCACTAGGTTTCTACGTGTATTTCAATGAAATTGTGAAAAATGATTCTCTCATGTGCCCCTCAATGCTCCCCAAGTTTGGTCATCCCACCATCAAGGGTGTTTTGTTTACAGTCTATTGGATGTTTACCCTGATTAGGCGAATTTCACTGAAAACGCCTGTAGTTTAATTCCTCAATGGTTAATGGTAGAACTTTGAAAATGCAGAAAAGCACTTCAGATCACAAAAGCACACTGTGCTTCTGTCCTGGTTTAAGTATCTCAAAGCTGAATCACTAGGTAGCAAAAGAGTTTCAAACTCACAGAAATGTGATTTAGCCAACTGGAAATAATTCCACGTTTCTTAGCTTCTGGGAACTAGGTTTCCTTGTGTATTTCAATGAAACTTTGACAAAATGATTCTCTCTTGTGCCCCTCATGGCTCCCCAAGTTTGGTCATCCCACCATCAAGTGTGTTTTTTTTTACAGTCTATTGGATTTTTACCCTGATTAGGCGAAAATGCCTGAAAACGCCTGTGAGTTTAATTCTTAAATGGTTAATGCTAGAACTTTAAAAACACAGAACAACACTTTAGTTCACAAGAGCACACTGTGCTTCTGTGCTGGTTCAAGTATCTCAAAGCTGAATCACTAGGTAGCAAAAGAGTTTCAAACTCACAGAAAAGCGTTTTAGCCAACTGGAAATAATTCCATGTTTCTTAGCTTGTGGGTACTAGGATTCTTTGTGTCTTTCAATGAAACTCTGATAAAATGATTCTCTCTTGTGCCCCTCATGGCTCCCCAAATTTGGGAATCCCACGAACACGGGTTTTTTTTTTTAGAGCCTATTGGATATTTACCCTGATTTGGCGAATTTCACTGAAAACGCCTGTTAGTTTAATTCCTCAATGGTTAATGCTAGAACTTTGAAAATGCAGAAAAGCACTTCAGATCACAAGAGTTCACTGTGCTTCTTTCCTGGTTCAAGTATCTCAAAGCTGAATCACTAGGTAACAAAAGAGTTTCAAATTCACATAAAAGCGTTTTAGCGAACTGGAAATAATTCCATGTTTCTTAGCTTCTGGACACTAGGTTTCTTTGTGTATTTCAATGAAACTCTGAAATAATGATTCTCTCAGGTGCCACTCAAGGCTCCCCAAGTTTGGTCATCCCACCATCAAGGGTGTTTTGTTTACAGTCTATTGGATGTTTACCCTGATTAGGCGAAAATGCCTGAAAACACCTGTGAGTTTAATTCTTAAATGGTTAATGCTAGAATTTTAAAAAAGCAGAACAACACTTTAGTTCACAAGAGCACACTGTGCTTCTCTCCTGTTTCAAGTATCTCAAAGCTGAATCTCTCGGTAGCAAAAGAGTTTCAAACTCCCAGAAAAGCATTTTAGCCAACTGGAAATAATTCCATGTTTCTTAGCTTGTGGGTACTAGGATTCTTTGTGTATTTCAATGAAACTCCGAAAAAATGATTCTCTCATGTGCCCCTCAATGCTCCCCAAGATTGGTCATCCAACCATCAAGGGTGTTTTTTTTTTTTACAGTCTATTGTATGTTTACCCTGATTAGGCGAAAATGCCTGAAAACGCCTGTGAGTTTAATTCTTAAATGGTTAATGCTAGAACTTTAAAAACGCAGAACAACACTTTAGTTCACAAGAGCACACTGTGCTTCTGTCCTGGTTCAAGTATCTCAAAACTGAATCACTAGGTAGCAAAAGAGTTTCAAACTCACAGAAAAGCTTTTTAGCCAACTGGAAATAATTCTATGTTTCTTAGCCTGTGGGTACTAGGTTTCTTTGTGTATTTCAATGAAACTCTGACAAAATGATTCTCTCTTGTGCCCCTCATGGCTCCCCTAGTTTGGTCAATCCACCATCACGGGTTTTTTTTTTTAGAGCCTATTGGATATTTGCCCTGATTAGGCGAATTTCACTGAAAACGCCTGTAGTTTAATTCCTCAATGGTTAAGGCTAGAACTTTGAAAATGCAGAAAAGCACTTCAGATCACAAGAGCACACTGTGCTTCTTTCCTGGTTCAAGTATCTCAAAGCTGAATCACTAGGTAACAAAAGAGTTTCAAACTCACAGAAAAGCGTTTTAGCGAACTGGAAATAATTCCAAGTTTCTTAGCTTCTGGGCACAAGGTTTCTTTGTCTATTTGAATGAAACTCTGAAAAATGATTCGCTCAAGTGCCCCTCAAGGCTCCCCAAGTTTGGTCATCCCACCATCAAGGGTCTTTTGTTTACAGTCTATTGAATTTTTACCCTGATTAGGCCAAAATGCCTGAGAACGCCTGTGAGTTTAATTCTTAAATGGTTAATGCTAGAACTTTAAAAACGAAGAACAACACTTTAGTTCACAAGAGCACACTGTGCTTCTGTCCTGGTTCAAGTATCTCAAAGCTGAATCACTAGGTAGCAAAAGAGTTTCAAACTAACAGAAAAGCGTTTTAGCGAACTGGAAATAATTCCATGTTTCTTAGCTTCTGGGCACTAGGTTTCTACGTGTATTTCAATGAAATTGTGAAAAATGATTCTCTCATGTGCCCCTCAATGCTCCCCAAGTTTGGTCATCCCACCATCAAGGGTGTTTTGTTTACAGTCTATTGGATGTTTACCCTGATTAGGCGAATTTCACTGAAAACGCCTGTAGTTTAATTCCTCAATGGTTAATGGTAGAACTTTGAAAATGCAGAAAAGCACTTCAGATCACAAAAGCACACTGTGCTTCTGTCCTGGTTTAAGTATCTCAAAGCTGAATCACTAGGTAGCAAAAGAGTTTCAAACTCACAGAAATGTGATTTAGCCAACTGGAAATAATTCCACGTTTCTTAGCTTCTGGGAACTAGGTTTCCTTGTGTATTTCAATGAAACTTTGACAAAATGATTCTCTCTTGTGCCCCTCATGGCTCCCCAAATTTGGTCATCCCACGATCACGGGTTTTTTTTTTTTTTTTAGAGCCTATTGGATGTTTAACCTGATTGGGCGTATTTCACTGAAAATGCCTGTTAGATTAATTCCTCAATGGTTAATGCTAGAACTTTGAAAATGCAGAAAAGCACTTCAGATCACAAGAGCTCACTGTCCTTCTTTCCTGGATCAAGTATCTCAAAGCTGAATAACTAGGTAACAAAAGAGTTTCAAACTCACAGAAAAGTGTTTTAGCGAACTGGAAATAATTCCATGTTTCTTAGCTTCTGGGCACTAGGTTTCTTTGTGTATTTCAATGAAACTCTGAAGAAACGATTCTCTCATGTGCCCCTCAAGACTCCCCAAGTTTGGTCATCCCACCATCAAGGTTGTTTTGTTTACAGTCTATTGGATGTTTACCCTGATTAGGCGAAAATTCCTGAAAACTCCTGTGAGTTTAATTCTTAAATGGTTAGTGCTAGAACTTTAAAAACGCAGAACAACCTTTAGTTCACAAGAGCACACTGTGCTTCTGTCCTGGTTCAAGTATCTCAAAGCTGAATCACTAGGTAGCAAAAGAGTTTCAAACTCACAGAAAAGCGTTTTAGCCAAGTGGAAATAATTCCATGTTTCTTAGCTTGTGGGTACTAGGTTTCTTTGTGTATTTCAATGAAACTCTGACAAAATGATTCTCTCTTGTGCCCCTCATGGCTCCCCAAATTGGGTCAATCCACCATGACGGGTTTTTTGTTTAGAGCCTATTGGATGTTTACCCTGATTAGGCGAATTTCACTGAAAACGGCTGTTAGTTTATTTCCTCAATGGTTAATGCTAGAACATTGAAAATGCAGAAAATCAATTCAGATCACAAGAGCACACTGTGCTTCTTTCTTGGTTCAAGTATCTCAAAGCTGAATCACTAGGTAACAAAAGAGTTTCAAACTCACAGAAAAGCGTTTTAGCGAACTGGAAATAATTTCATGATTCTTACCTTCTGGGCACTAGGTTTCAATGTGTATTTCAATGAAACTCTGAAAAAATGATTCTCTCATGTGCCCCTCAATGCTCCCCAAGATTGGTCATCCCACCATCAAGGGTGTTTTTTTTACAGTCTATTGGATGTTTACCCTGATTAGGCGAAAATGCCTGAAAACGCCTGTGAGTTTAATTCTTAAATGGTTAATGCTAGAACTTTAAAAATGCAGAACAACACTATAGTTGACAAGACCACACTGTGCTTCTGTCCTGGTTCAAGTATCTCAAAACTGAATCACTAGGTAGCAAAAGAGTTTCAAACTCACATAAAAGCTTTTTAGCCAACTGGAAATACTTCCATGTTTCTTAGCTTTTGGGTACTAGGTTACTTTGTGTATTTCAATGAAACTCTGACAAAATGATTCTCTCTTGTACCCCTCATGGCTCCCCAAATTTGGTCAATCCACCATCAAGGGTTTTTTGTTTAGAGCCTGTTGGATGTTTACCCTGATTAGGCGAATTTCACTGAAAACGCCTGTAGTTTAATTCCTCCATGGTTAATGCTAGAACTTTGAAAATGCAGAAAACCACTTCAGATCACAAGAGCACACTGAGCTCCTGTCCTGGTTCAAGTATCTCAAAGCTGAATCACTAGGTAGCAAAAGAGTTTCAAACTCACAGAAAAGCTTTTTAGCCAACTGGAAATACTTCCATGTTTCTTAGCTTCTGGGAACTAGGTTTCCTTGTGTATTTCAATGAAACTCTGAAAAAATGATTCTCTCTTGTGCCCCTCATGGCTCCCCAAATTTGGTCATCCCACGATCACGGGCTTTTTTTTTTAGAGCCTATTGAATGTTTATCCTGATTAGGCGAATTTCACTGAAAACGCCTGTTAGTTTAATTCCTCAGTGGTTAATGCTAGAACTTTGAAAATGCAGAAAATCACTTCAGATCACAAGAGCTCACTGTGCGTCTTTCCTGGTTCAAGTATCTCAAAGCTGAATCACTAGGTAACAAAAGAGTTTCAAACTCACAGAAAAGCGTTTTAGCGAACTGGAAATAATTCCATTTTTCTTAGCTTCTGAGCACTAGGTTTCTTTGTGTATTTCAATGAAATTCTGACAAAATGATTCCCTCATGTGCCCCTCAAGGCTCCCCAAGTTTTGGTCATCCCACCATCAAGTGTGTTTTTTTTACAGTCTATTGGATTTTTACCCTGATTAGGCGAAAATGCCTGAAAACGCCTGTGAGTTTAATTCTTAAATGGTTAATGCTAGAACTTTAAAAACACAGAACAACACTTTAGTTCACAAGAGCACACTGTTCTTCTGTGCTGGTTCAAGTATCTCAAAGCTGAATCACTAGGTAGCAAAAGAGTTTCAATCTCACAGAAAAGCGTTTTAGCCAACTGGAAATAATTCCATGTTTCTTAGCTTGTGGGTACTAGGATTCTTTGTGTCTTTCAATGAAACTCTGATAAAATGATTCTCTCTTGTGCCCCTCATGGCTCCCCAAATTTGGGAATCCCAAGATCACGGTTTTTTTTTTTTTAGAGCCTATATTGGATGTTTACCCTGATTTGGCGAATTTCACTGAAAACGCCTGTTAGTTTAATTCCTCAATGGTTAATGCTAGAACTTTGAAAATGCAGAAAAGCACTTCAGATCACAAGAGTTCACTGTGCTTCTTTCCTGGTTCAAGTATCTCAAAGCTGAATCACTAGGTAACAAAAGAGTTTCAAATTCACATAAAAGCGTTTTAGCGAACTGGAAATAATTCCATGTTTCTTAGCTTCTGGACACTAGGTTTCTTTGTGTATTTCAATGAAACTCTGAAATAATGATTCTCTCATGTGCCCCTCAAGGCTCCCCAAGTTTGGTCATCCCACCATCAAGGGTGTTTTGTTTACATTCTATTGGATGTTTACCCTGATTAGGCGAAAATGCCTGAAAACGCCTGTGAGTTTAATTCTTAAATGGTTAATGCTAGAATTTTAAAAATGCAGAACAACACTTTAGTTCACAAGAGCACACTGTGCTTCTCTCCTGTTTCAAGTATCTCAAAGCTGAATCTCTCGGTAGCAAAAGAGTTTCAAACTCCCAGAAAAGCATTTTAGCCAACTGGAAATAATTCCATGTTTCTTAGCTTGTGGGTACTAGGATTCTTTGTGTATTTCAATGAAACTCTGATAAAATGATTCTCTCTTGTGCCCCTCATGGCTCCCCAAATTTAGTCAATCCACCATCACGGGTTTTGTGTTTAGAGCCTATTGGATGTTTACCCTGATTAGGCGAATTTCACTGAAAACGCCTGTTAGTTTAATTCCTCAATGGTTAAGGCTAGAACTTTGAAAATGCAGAAAAGCAATTCAGATCACAAGAGCACACTGTGCTTCTTTCCTGGTTCAAGTATCTCAAAGCTGAATCACTAGGTAGCGAAAGAGTTTCAAACTCACAGAAAAGCGTTTTAGCAAACTGGAAATAATTTCATAATTCTTACCTTCTGGGCACTAGGTTTCAATGTGTATTTCAATGAAACTCTGAAAAAATGATTCTCTCATGTGCCCCTCAATGCTCCCCAAGATTGGTCATCCCACCATCAAGGGTGTTTTTTTTTTACAGTCTATTGGATGTTTACCCTGATTAGGCGAAAATGCCTGAAAACGCCTGTGAGTTTAATTCTTAAATGGTTAATGCTAGAACTTTAAAAACACAGATCAACACTTTAGTTCACAAGAGCACACTGTGCTTCTGTCCTGGTTCAAGTATCTCAAAACTGAATCACTAGGTAGCAAAAGAGTTTCAAACTCACAGAAAAGCTTTTTAGCCAACTGGAAATACTTCCATGTTTCTTAGCTTGTGGGTACTAGGTTTCTTTGTGTATTTCAATGAAACTCTGACAAAATGATTCTCTCTTGTGCCCCTCATGGCTCCCCAAATTTGGTCAATCCACCATCAAGGGTTTTTTGTTTAGAGCCTATTGGATGTTTACCCTGATTAGGCGAATTTCACTGAAAACGCCTGTAGTTTAATTCCTCAATGGTTAATGCTAGAACTTTGAAAATGCAGAAAACCACTTCAGATCACAAGAGCACACTGAACTCCTGTCCTGGTTCAGTATCTCAAAGCTGAATCACTAGGTAGCAAAAGAGTTTCAAACTCACAGAAATGTGATTTAGCCAACTGGAAATAATTCCACGTTTCTTAGCTTCTGGGAACTAGGTTTCCTTGTGTATTTCAATGAAACTCTGACAAAATGATTCTCTCTTGTGCCCCTCATGGCTCCCCAAATTTGGTCATCCCACGATCACGTGTTTTTTTTTTTTTAGAGCCTATTGGATGTTTACCCTGATTAGGCGAATTTCACTGAAAACGCCTGTTAGTTTAATTCCTCAATGGTTAAGTCTAGAACTTTGAAAATGTAGAAAAGCACTTCAGATCACAAGAGCACAGTGTGCTTCTTTCCTGGTTTAAGTATCTCAAAGCTGAATCACTAGGTAACAAAAGAGTTTCAAACTCACAGAAAAGCCTTTTAGCGAACTGGAAATAATTCCATGTTTCTTAGCTTCTGGGCACTAGGTTTCTACGTGTATTTCAATGAAATTCTGAAAAAATGATTCTCTCATGGGCCCCTCAATGCTCCCCAAGTTTGGTCATCCCACCATCAAGGGTGTTTTGTTTACAGTCTATTGGATGTTTTCCCTGATTAGGCGAAAATGCCTGAAAACGCCTGTGAGTTTAATTCTCAAATGGTTAATGCTAGAACTTTAAAAATGCAGAACAACACTTTAGTTCAAAAGAGCACACTGTGCTTCTCTCCTGGTTCAAGTATCTCAAAGCTGAATCACTAGGTAGCAAAAGAGTTTCAAACTCACAGAAAAGCGTTTTAGCCAACTGGAAATAATTCCATGTTTCTTAGCTGGAGGGTACTAGTTTTCTTTGTGAATTTCAATGAAACTCTGACAAAATGATTCTCTCTTGTGCCCCTCAATGCTCCCCAAGTTTGGTCATCCCACCATCAAGGGTGTTATGTTTACAATCTATTGGATGTTTACCCTGATTAGGCGAAAAATGCCTGAAAACGCCTGTGAGTTTAATTCTTAAATGGTTAATGCTAGAACTTTAAAAATGCAGAACAACACTTTATTTCACAAGAGCACACTGTGCTTCTATCCTGGTTCAAGTATCTCAAAGCTGAATCACTAAGTAGCAAAAGAGTTTCAAACTCACAGAAAAGCGTTTTAGCCAACTGGAAATAATTCTATGTTTCTTAGCCTGTGGGTACTAGGTTTCTTTGTGTATTTCAATGAAACTCTGACAAAATGATTCTCTCTTGTGCCCCTCATGGCTCCCCAAGTTTGGTCAATCCACCATCACGGGTTTTTTGTTTAGAGCCTATTGGATATTTACCCTGATTAGGCGAATTTCACTGAAAACGCCTGTAGTTTAATTCCTCAATGGTTAAGGCTAGAACTTTGAAAATGCAGAAAACCACTTCAGATCACAAGAGCACACTGTGCTCCGTCCTGATTCAAGTATCTCAAAGCTGAATCACTAGGTAGCAAAAGAGTTTCAAACTCACAGAAAAGCGATTTAGCCAACTGGAAATAATTCCATGTTTCTTAGCTTCTGGGAACTTGGTTTCTTTGTGTATTGCAATGAAACTCTGAAAAAATGATTCTCTCATGTGCCCCTCAAGACTCCCCAAGTTTGGTCATCCCACCATTAAGGGTGTTTTGTTTACTGTCTATTGGATACTTACCCTGATTAGGCGAAAATGCCTGAAAACGCCTGTGAGTTTAATTCTTAAATGGTTAGTGCTAGAACTTTAAAAACGCAGAACAACACTTTAGTTCACAAGAGCACACTGTTTCTTTCAAGTATCTCAAAGAGAATCACTAGGTAACAAAAGAGTTTCAAACTCACAGAAAAGTGTTTTAGGCAACTGGAAATAAATCCAGGTTTCTTAGCTTGTGGGCACTAGGTTTCTTTCTGTATTTCAATGAAACTCTGACAAAATGATTCTCTCTTGTGCCCCTCATGGCTCCCCAAATTAGGTCAATCCACCATCACGGGTTTTTTGTTTAGAGCCTATTGGATATTTACCCTGATTAGGCGAATTTCACTGAAAACGGCTGTTAGTTTAATTCCTCAATGGTTAATGCTAGAACATTGAAAATGCAGAAAATCAATTCAGATCACAAGAGCACACTGTGCTTCTTTCCTGGTTCAAGTATCTCAAAGCTGAATCACTAGGTAACAAAAGAGTTTCAAACTCACAGAAAAGCGTTTTAGCGAACTGGAAATAATTCCATGTTTCTTAGCTTGTGGGTACTAGGTTTCTTTGTGTATTTCAATGAAACTCTGACAAAATGATTCTCTCTTGTGCCCCTCAATGGCTCCCCAAATTTGGTCAATCCAACATCAAGGGTTTTTTGTTTAGAGCTATTGGATGTTTACCCTGATTAGGCGAATTTCACTGAAAACGCCTGTGAGTTTAATTCCTCAATGGTTAATGCTAGAACTTTGAAAATGCAGAAAAGCACTTCAGATAACAGGAGCACACTCTGCTTCTGTCCTGGTTCAAGTATCTCAAACTGAATCACTGGGTAGCAAAAGAGTTTCAAACTCACAGAAAAGCGTTTTAGCGAACTGGAAATAATTCCATGTTTCTTAGCTTCTTGGGCACTAGGTTTCTTTGTGTATTTCAATGAAACTCTGAAAAAATGATTCTCTCATGAGCCCCTCAGGCTCCCCAAGTTTGGTCATCCCACCATCAAGGGTGTTTTGTTTACAGTCTATTGGATGTTTACCCTGATTAGGCGAAAATGCCTGAAAACGCCTGTGAGTTTAATTCTTAAATGGTTAAATGCTAGAACTTTTAAAAACGCAGAACAACACTTTAGTTCACAAGAGCACACTGTGCTCCTCTCCTGGTTCAAGTATCTCAAAGTTGAATCACTAGGTAGCAAAAGAGTTTCAAACTCACAGAAAAGCGTTTTAGCCAACTGGAAATAATTCCTGTTTCTTAGCTTGTGGGTACTAGGTTTCTTTGTGTATTTCAATGAAACTGTGACAAAATGATTCTCTCTTGTGCCCCTCATGGCTCCCCAAATTTGGTCAATCCAACATCAAGGGTTTTTTTTTTAGAGCCTATTGGATGTTTACCCTGATTAGGCGAATTTCACTGAAAACGCCTGTTAGTTTAATTCCTCAATGGTTAATGCTAGAACTTTGAAAATGCAGAAAAGTTCACTTCAGATCACAAGAGCACACTGTGCTTCTTTCCTGCTTCAAGTATCTCAAAGCTGAATCACTAGGTAACAAAAGAGTTTCAAACTCACAGAAAAGCGTTTTAGCAAACTGGAAATAATTCCATGTTTCTTAGCTTCTGGGCACTAGGTTTCTTTGTGTATTTCAATGAAACTCTGAAAAAATGATTCTCTCATGTGCCCCTCAAGGCTCCCCAAGTTTGGTCATCCCACCATCAAGGGTGTTTTGTTTACAGTCTATTGGATGTTTACCCTGATTAGGCGAAAATGCACTGAAAACTCCTGTGAGTTTAATTCTTAAATGGTTAATGCTAGAACTTTGAAAAACACAGAACAAAAGCACTTTAGTTCACAAGAGCACACTGTTCTTCTGTGCTGGTTCAAGTATCTCAAAGCTGAATCACTAGGTAGCAAAAGAGTTTCAAACTCACAGAAAAGCGTTTTAGCCAACTGGAAATAATTCCATGTTTCTTAGCTTGTGGGTACTAGGATTCTTTGTGTCTTTCAATGAAACTCTGATAAAATGATTCTCTCTTGTGCCCCTCATGGCTCCCCAAATTTGGGAATCCCACGATCACGGTTTTTTTTTTTTTTTAGAGTCTATTGGATGTTTACCCTGATTTGGCGAATTTCACTGAAAACGCCTGTTAGTTTAATTCCTCAATGGTTAATGCTAGAACTTTGAAAATGCAGAAAAGCACTTCAGATCACAAGAGTTCACTGTGCTTCTTTCCTGGTTCAAGTATCTCAAAGCTGAATCACTAGGTAACAAAAGAGTTTCAAACTCACAGAAAAGCGTTTTAGCGAACTGGAAATAATTCCATGTTTCTTAGCTTCTGGACACTAGGTTTCTTTGTGTATTTCAATGAAACTCTGAAAAATGATTCTCTCATGTGCCCCTCAAGGCTCCCCAAGTTTGGTCATCCCACCATCAAGGGTGTTTTGTTTACAGTCTATTGGATGTTTACCCTGATTAGGCGAAAATGCCTGAAAACGCCTGTGAGTTTAATTCTTAAATGGTTAATGCTAGAATTTTAAAATGCAGAACAACACTTTAGTTCACAAGAGCACACTGTGCTTCTCTCCTGTTTCAAGTATCTCAAAGCTGAATCTCTCGGTAGCAAAAGAGTTTCAAACTCCCAGAAAAGCATTTTAGCCAACTGGAAATAATTCCATGTTTCTTAGCTTGTGGGTACTAGGATTATTTGTGTATTTCAATGAAACTCTGATAAAATGATTCTCTCTTGTGCCCCTCATGGCTCCCCAAATTTAGTCAATCCACCATCACGGGTTTTGTGTTTAGAGCCTATTGGATGTTTACCCTGATTAGGCGAATTTCACTGAAAACGCCTGTTAGTTTAATTCCTCAATGGTTAAGGCTAGAACTTTGAAAATGCAGAAAAGCACTTCAGATCACAAGAGCACACTGTGCTTCTTTCCTGGTTCAAGTATCTCAAAGCTGAATCACTAGGTAGCGAAAGAGTTTCAAACTCACAGAAAAGCGTTTTAGCAAACTGGAAATAATTTCATAATTCTTACCTTCTGGGCACTAGGTTTCAATGTGTATTTCAATGAAACTCTGAAAAAATGATTCTCTCATGTGCCCCTCAATGCTCCCCAAGATTGGTCATCCCACCATCAAGGGTGTTTTTTTTTTACAGTCTATTGGATGTTTACCCTGATTAGGCGAAAATGCCTGAAAACGCCTGTGAGTTTAATTCTTAAATGGTTAATGCTAGAACTTTAAAAACGCAGAAAACACTTTAGTTCACAAGAGCACACTGTGCTTCTGTCCTGGTTCAAGTATCTCAAAACTGAATCACTAGGTAGCAAAAGAGTTTCAAACTCACAGAAAAGCTTTTTAGCCAACTGGAAATAAAATCCATGTTTTCTTAGCTTTGGGCACTAGGTTTCTTTGTGTATTTCAATGAAACTCTGACAAAACGATTCTCTCCTGTGCCCCTCATGGCTCCCCAAATTTGGGTCAATCCACCATCAAGGGTTTTTTGTTTAGAGCCTATTGGTATGTTTACCCTGATTAGGCGAATTTCACTGAAAACGCCTGTTAGTTTAATTCCTCAATGGTTAATGCTAGAACTTTGAAAATGCAGAAAACACTTCAGATCACAAGAGCACACTGTGCTTCTGTCCTGGTTCAAGTATCTCAAAGCTGAATCACTAGGTAGCAAAAGAGTTTCAAACTCACAGAAAAGCGTTTTAGCCAACTGGAAATACTTCCATGTTTCTTAGCTTGTGGGTACTAGGTTTCTTTGTGTATTTCAATGAAACTCTGACAAAATGATTCTCTCTTGTGCCCCTCATGGCTCCCCAAATTTGGTCAATCCACCATCAAGGGTTTTTTGTTTAGAGCCTATTGGATGTTTACCCTGATTAGGCGAATTTCACTGAAAACGCCTGTAGTTTAATTCCTCAATGGTTAATGCTAGAACTTTGAAAATGCAGAAAAGCACTTCAGATCACAAGAGCACACTGAACTCCTGTCCTGGTTCAAGTATCTCAAAGCTGAATCACTAGGTAGCAAAAGAGTTTCAAACTCACAGAAATGTGATTTAGCCAACTGGAAATAATTCCACGTTTCTTAGCTTCTGGGAACTAGGTTTCCTTGTGTATTTCAATGAAACTCTGACAAAATGATTCTCTCTTGTGCCCCTCATGGCTCCCCAAATTTGGTCATCCCACGATCACGTGTTTTTTTTTTTAGAGCCTATTGGATATTTACCCTGATTAGGCGAATTTCACTGAAAACGCCTGTTAGTTTAATTCCTCAATGGTTAAGTCTAGAACTTTGAAAATGTAGAAAAGCACTTCAGATCACAAGAGCACACTGTGCTTCTTTCCTGGTTTAAGTATCTCAAAGCTGAATCACTAGGTAACAAAAGAGTTTCAAACTCACAGAAAAGCCTTTTAGCGAACTGGAAATAATTCCATGTTTCTTAGCTTCTGGGCACTAGGTTTCTACGTGTATTTCAATGAAATTCTGAAAAAATGATTCTCTCATGGGCCCCTCAATGCTCCCCAAGTTTGGTCATCCCCCCATCAAGGGTGTTTTGTTTACAGTCTATTGGATGTTTTCCCTGATTAGGCGAAAATGCCTGAAAACGCCTGTGAGTTTAATTCTTAAATGGTTAATGCTAGAACTTTAAAAACGCAGAACAACACTTTAGTTCAAAAGAGCACACTGTGCTTCTCTCCTAGTTCAAGTATCTCAAAGCTGAATCACTAGGTAGCAAAAGAGTTTCAAACTCACAGAAAAGCGTTTTAGCCAACTGGAAATAATTCCATGTTTCTTAGCTGGAGGGTACTACTTTTCTTTGTGAATTTCAATGAAACTCTGACAAAATGATTCTCTCTTGTGCCCCTCAATGCTCCCCAAGTTTGGTCATCCCACCATCAAGGGTCTTATGTTTACAATCTATTGGATGTTTACCCTGATTAGGCGAAAATGCCTGAAAACGCCTGTGAGTTTAATTCTTAAATGGTTAATGCTAGAACTTTAAAAATGCAGAACAACACTTTATTTCACAAGAGCACACTGTGCTTCTATCCTGGTTCAAGTATCTCAAAGCTGAATCACTAAGTAGCAAAAGAGTTTCAAACTCACAGAAAAGCGTTTTAGCCAACTAGAAACAAATTCTATGTTTCTTAGCCTGTGGGTACTAGGTTTCTTTGTGTATTTCAATGAAACTCTGACAAAATGATTCTCTCTTGTGCCCCTCATGGCTCCCCAAGTTTGGTCAATCCACCATCACGGGTTTTTTGTTTAGAGCCTATTGGATATTTACCCTGATTAGGCGAATTTCACTGAAAACGCCTGTAGTTTAATTCCTCAATGGTTAAGGCCAGAACTTTGAAAATGCAGAAAACCACTTCAGATCACAAGAGCACACTGTGCTCCGTCCTGATTCAAGTATCTCAAAGCTGAATCACTAGGTAGCAAAAGAGTTTCAAACTCACAGAAAAGCGATTTAGCCAACTGGAAATAATTCCATGTTTCTTAGCTTCTGGGAACTTGGTTTCTTTGTGTATTGCAATGAAACTCTGAAAAAATGATTCTCTCATGTGCCCCTCAAGACTCCTCAAGTTTGGTCATCCCACCATTAAGGGTGTTTTGTTTACTGTCTATTGGATACTTACCCTGATTAGGCGAAAATGCCTGAAAACGCCTGTGAGTTTAATTCTTAAATGGTTAGTGCTAGAACTTTAAAAACGCAGAACAACACTTTAGTTCACAAGAGCACACTGTTTCAAGTATCTCAAAGAGAATCACTAGGTAACTAAAGAGTTTCAAACTCACAGAAAAGTGTTTTAGGCAACTGGAAATAAATCCAGGTTTCTTAGCTTGTGGGCACTAGGTTTCTTTCTGTATTTCAATGAAACTCTGACAAAATGATTCTCTCTTGTGCCCCTCATGGCTCCCCAAATTTGGTCAATCCACCATCACGGGTTTTTTTGTTTAGAGCCTATTGGATATTTACCCTGATTAGGCGAATTTCACTGAAAACGGCTGTTAGTTTAATTCCTCAATGGTTAATGCTAGAACATTGAAAATGCAGAAAATCAATTCAGATCACAAGAGCACACTGTGCTTCTTTCCTGGTTCAAGTATCTCAAAGCTGAATCACTAGGTAACAAAAGAGTTTCAAACTCACAGAAAAGCGTTTTAGCGAACTGGAAATAATTCCATGTTTCTTAGCTTGTGGGTACTAGGTTTCTTTGTGTATTTCAATGAAACTCTGACAAAATGATTCTCTCTTGTGCCCCTCATGGCTCCCCAAATTTGGTCAATCCAACATCAAGGGTTTTTTGTTTAGAGCATATTGGATGTTTACCCTGATTAGGCGAATTTCACTGAAAACGCCTGTAGTTTAATTCCTCAATGGTTAATGCTAGAACTTTGAAAATGCAGAAAAGCACTTCAGATAACAGGAGCACACTCTGCTTCTGTCCTGGTTCAAGTATCTCAAACTTGAATCACTGGGTAGCAAAAGAGTTTCAAACTCACAGAAAAGCGTTTTAGCGAACTGGAAATAATTCCATGTTTCTTAGCTTCTTGGCACTAGGTTTCTTTGTGTATTTCAATGAAACTCTGAAAAAATGATTCTCTCATGAGCCCATCCAGGCTCCCCAAGTTTGGTCATCCCACCATCAAGGGTGTTTTGTTTACAGTCTATTGGATGTTTACCCTGATTAGGTGAAAATGCCTGAAAACGCCTCTGAGTTTAATTCTTAAATGGTTAAATCTAGACATTTTAAAATGCAGAACAACACTTTAGTTCACAAGAGCACACTGTGCTCCTCTCCTGGTTCAAGTATCTCAAAGTTGAATCACTAGGTAGCAAAAGAGTTTCAAACTCACAGAACAGCGTTTTAGCCAACTGGAAATAATTCCTTTTTTCTTATCTTGTGGGTACTAGGTTTCTTTGTGTATTTCAATGAAACTGTGACAAAATGATTCTCTCTTGTGCCCCTCATGGCTCCCCAAATTTGGTCAATCCAACATCAAGGGTTTTTTGTTTAGAGCCTATTGGATGTTTACCCTGATTAGGCGAATTTCACTGAAAACGCCTGTTAGTTTAATTCCTCAATGGTTAATGCTAGAACTTTGAAAAAATGCAGAAAAGTTCTTCAGATCACAAGAGCACACTGTGCTTCTTTCCTGCTTCAAGTATCTCAAAGCTGAATCACGAGGTAACAAAAGAGTTTCAAACTCACAGAAAAGCGTTTTAGCAAACTGGAAATAATTCCATGTTTCTTAGCTTCTGGGCACTAGGTTTCTTTGTGTATTTCAATGAAACTCTGAAAAAATGATTCTCTCATGTGCCCCTCAAGGCTCCCCAAGTTCGGTCATCCCACCATCAAGTGGTGTTTTGTTTACAGTCTATTGGATGTTTACCCTGATTAGGCGAAAATTTCCTGAAAACTCCTGTGAGTTTAATTCTTAAATGGTTAATGCTAGAACTTTAAAAACGCTGAAAAACACTTTAGTTCACAAGAGCACCCTGTGCTTCTCTGCTGGTTCAAGTATCTCAAAGCTGAATCACTAGGTAGCAAAAGAGTTTCAAACTCACAGAAAAGCGTTTTTAGCCAACTGGAAATAATTCCATGTTTCTTAGCTTCTGGGCACTAGGTTTTTTTGTGTATTTCAATGAAACTGTGACAATATGATTCTCTCTTGTGCCCCTCATGGCTCCCCAAATTTGGTCAATCCACCATCACGGGTTTTTTGTTTAGTGCCTATTGGATGTTTACCCTGATTAGGCGAATTTCACTGAAAACGCCTGTAGTTTAATTCCTCAATGGTTAATGCTAGAACTTTGAAAATGCAGAAAAGCACTTCAGATCACAAGAGCACACTGTGCTTCTGTCCTGGTTCAAGTATCTCAAAGCTGAATCACTAGGTAGCAAAAGAGTTTCAAACTCACAGAAAAGCGTTTTAGCCATCTTTAAATAATTCCATGTTTCTTAGCTTCTGGGCACTAGGTTTCTTTGTGTATTTCAATGAAACTCTGATAAAATGATTCTCTCATGTGTCCCCTCATGGCTTCCCACTTTTGGTCATCTCTCCATCACGGGAGCTTTGTTTAGAGCCTTATTGGAAGTTTACCCGGATTAGGCGAATTTGCATGAAAACGCCTGTTACTTTAATTCATCTATGATTTATGCTAGGACTTTGAAAATGCAGGAAAGCACTTTAGTTCACAAGAGCACACTGTTCTTCTGTGCTGGTTCAAGTATCTCAAAGCTGAATCACTAGGTAGCAAAACAGTTTCATACTCACAGAAAAGCGTTTTAGCCAACTGGAAATAATTCCATGTTTCTTAGCTTGTGGGTACTAGGATTCTTTGTGTCTTTCAATGAAACTCTGATAAAATGATGAATCTCTCTTGTGCCCCTCATGGCTCCCCAAATTTGGGAATCCCAAGATCACGGTTTTTTTTTTTTTTAGAGTCTATTGGATGTTTACCCTGATTTGGCGAATTTCACTGAAAACGCCTGTTAGTTTAATTCCTCAATGGTTAATGCTAGAACTTTGAAAATGCAGAAAAGCACTTCAGATCACAAGAGTTCACTGTGCTTCTTTCCTGGTTCAAGTATCTCAAAGCTGAATCACTAGGTAACAAAAGAGTTTCAAACTCCCAGAAAAGCATTTTAGCCAACTGGAAATAATTCCATGTTTCTTAGCTTGTGGGTACTAGGATTATTTGTGTATTTCAATGAAACTCTGATAAAATGATTCTCTCTTGTGCCCCTCATGGCTCCCCAAATTTTAGTCAATCCACCATCACGGGTTTTGTGTTTAGAGCCTATTGGATGTTTACCCTGATTAGGCGAATTTCACTGAAAACGCCTGTTAGTTTAATTCCTCATGGTTAAGGCTAGAACTTTGAAAATGCAGAAAAGCACTTCAGATCACAAGAGCACACTGTGCTTCTTCCTGGTTCAAGTATCTCAAAGCTGAATCACTAGGTAGCGAAAGAGTTTCAAACTCACAGAAAAGCGTTTTAGCAAACTGGAAATAATTTCATAATTCTTACCTTCTGGGCACTAGGTTTCAATGTGTATTTCAATGAAACTCTGAAAAAATGATTCTCTCATGTGCCCCTCAATGCTCCCCAAGATTGGTCATCCCACCATCAAGGGTGTTTTTTTTTACAGTCTATTGGATGTTTACCCTGATTAGGCGAAAATGCCTGAAAACGCCTGTGAGTTTAATTCTTAAATGGTTAATGCTAGAACTTTAAAAACACAGATCAACACTTTAGTTCACAAGAGCACACTGTGCTTCTGTCCTGGTTCAAGTATCTCAAAACTGAATCACTAGGTAGCAAAAGAGTTTCAAACTCACAGAAAAGCTTTTTAGCCAACTGGAAATACTTCCATGTTTCTTAGCTTGTGGGTACTAGGTTTCTTTGTGTATTTCAATGAAACTCTGACAAAATGATTCTCTCTTGTGCCCCTCATGGCTCCCCAAATTTGGTCAATCCACCATCAAGGGTTTTTTGTTTAGAGCCTATTGGATGTTTACCCTGATTAGGCGAATTTCACTGAAAACGCCTGTAGTTTAATTCCTCAATGGTTAATGCTAGAACTTTGAAAATGCAGAAAAAACACTTCAGATCACAAGAGCACACTGAACTCCTGTCCTGGTTCAGGTATCTCAAAGCTGAATCACTAGGTAGCAAAAGTGTTTCAAACTCACAGAAATGTGATTTAGCCAACTGGAAATAATTCCACGTTTCTTAGCTTCTGGGAACTAGGTTTCCTTGTGTATTTCAATGAAACTCTGACAAAATGATTCTCTCTTGTGCCCCTCATGGCTCCCCAAATTTGGTCATCCCACGATCACGTGTTTTTTTTTTAGAGCCTATTGGATATTTACCCTGATTAGGCGAATTTCACTGAAAACGCCTGTTAGTTTAATTCCTCAATGGTTAAGTCTAGAACTTTGAAAATGTAGAAAAGCACTTCAGATCACAAGAGCACAGTGTGCTTCTTTCCTGGTTTAAGTATCTCAAAGCTGAATCACTAGGTAACAAAAGAGTTTCAAACTCACAGAAAAGCCTTTTAGCGAACTGGAAATAATTCCATGTTTCTTAGCTTCTGGGCACTAGGTTTCTACGTGTATTTCAATGAAATTCTGAAAAAATGATTCTCTCATGGGCCCCTCAATGGCTCCCCAAGTTTGGTCATCCCACCATCAAGGGTGTTTTGTTTACAGTCTATTGGATGTTTTCCCTGATTAGGCGAAAAATGCCTGAAAACGCCTGTGAGTTTAATTCTTAAATGGTTAATGCTAGAACTTTAAAAACGCAGAACAACACTTTAGTTCAAAAGAGCACACTGTGCTTCTCTCCTAGTTCAAGTATCTCAAAGCTGAATCACTAGGTAGCAAAAGAGTTTCAAACTCACAGAAAAGCGTTTTTAGCCAACTGGAAATAATTCCATGCTTCTTAGCTGGAGGGTACTAGTTTTCTTTGTGAATTTCAATGAAACTCTGACAAAATGATTCTCTCTTGTGCCCCTCAATGCTCCCCAAGTTTGGTCATCCCACCATCAAGGGTCTTATGTTTACAATCTATTGGATGTTTACCCTGATTAGGCGAAAATGCCTGAAAACGCCTGTGAGTTTAATTCTTAAATGGTTAATGCTAGAACTTTAAAAAATGCAGAACAACACTTTATTTCACAAGAGCACACTGTGCTTCTATCCTGGTTCAAGTATCTCAAAGCTGAATCACTAAGTAGCAAAAGAGTTTCAAACTCACAGAAAAGCGTTTTAGCCAACTAGAAACAATTCTATGTTTCTTAGCTGTGGGTACTAGGTTTCTTTGTGTATTTCAATGAAACTCTGACAAAATGATTCTCTCTTGTGCCCCTCATGGCTCCCCAAGTTTGGTCAATCCACCATCACGGGTTTTTTGTTTAGAGCCTATTGGATATTTACCCTGATTAGGCGAATTTCACTGAAAACGCCTGTAGTTTAATTCCTCAATGGTTAAGGCCAGAACTTTGAAAATGCAGAAAACCACTTCAGATCACAAGAGCACACTGTGCTCCTGTCCTGATTCAAGTATCTCAAAGCTGAATCACTAGGTAGCAAAAGAGTTTCAAACTCACAGAAAAGCGATTTAGCCAACTGGAAATAATTCCATGTTTCTTAGCTTCTGGGAACTTGGTTTCTTTGTGTATTGCAATGAAACTCTGAAAAAATGATTCTCTCATGTGCCCCTCAAGACTCCCAAGTTTGGTCATCCCACCATTAAGGGTGTTTTGTTTACTGTCTATTGGATACTTACCCTGATTAGGCGAAAATGCCTGAAAACGCCTGTGAGTTTAATTCTTAAATGGTTAGTGCTAGAACTTTAAAAACGCAGAACAACACTTTAGTTCACAAGAGCACACTGTTTCAAGTATCTCAAAGAGAATCACTAGGTAACTAAAGAGTTTCAAACTCACAGAAAAGTGTTTTAGGCAACTGGAAATAAATCCAGGTTTCTTAGCTTGTGGGCACTAGGTTTCTTTCTGTATTTCAATGAAACTCTGACAAAATGATTCTCTCTTGTGCCCCTCATGGCTCCCCAAATTAGGTCAATCCACCACCATCACGGGTTTTTTTGTTTAGAGCCTATTGGATATTTACCCTGATTAGGCGAATTTCACTGAAAACGGCTGTTAGTTTAATTCCTCAATGGTTAATGCTAGAACATTGAAAATGCAGAAAATCAATTCAGATCACAAGAGCACACTGTGCTTCTTTCCTGGTTCAAGTATCTCAAAGCTGAATCACTAGGTAACAAAAGAGTTTCAAACTCACAGAAAAGCGTTTTAGCGAACTGGAAATAATTCCATGTTTCTTAGCTTGTGGGTACTAGGTTTCTTTGTGTATTTCAATGAAAACTCTGACAAAATGATTCTCTCTTGTGCCCCTCATGGCTCCCCAAATTTGGTCAATCCAACATCAAGGGTTTTTTGTTTAGAGCATATTGGATGTTTACCCTGATTAGGCGAATTTCACTGAAAACGCCTGTAGTTTAATTCCTCAATGGTTAATGCTAGAACTTTGAAAATGCAGAAAAGCACTTCAGATAACAGGAGCACACTCTGCTTCTGTCCTGGTTCAAGTATCTCAAACTTGAATCACTGGGTAGCAAAAGAGTTTCAAACTCACAGAAAAGCGTTTTAGCGAACTGGAAATAATTCCATGTTTCTTAGCTTCTTGGCACTAGGTTTCTTTGTGTATTTCAATGAAACTCTGAAAAAATGATTCTCTCATGAGCCCATCCAGGCTCCCCAAGTTTGGTCATCCCACCATCAAGGGTGTTTTGTTTACAGTCTATTGGATGTTTACCCTGATTAGGTGAAAATGCCTGAAAACGCCTCTGAGTTTAATTCTTAAATGGTTAAATCTAGACGTTTTAAAATGCAGAACAACACTTTAGTTCACAAGAGCACACTGTGCTCCTCTCCTGGTTCAAGTATCTCAAAGTTGAATCACTAGGTAGCAAAAGAGTTTCATACTCACAGAACAGCGTTTTAGCCAACTGGAAATAATTCCTTTTTTCTTATCTTGTGGGTACTAGGTTTCTTTGTGTATTTCAATGAAACTGTGACAAAATGATTCTCTCTTGTGCCCCTCATGGCTCCCCAAATT
>JAKELJ010000147.1:23603-40830 GCA_025594165.1 Tamias sibiricus | reverse complement strand
TTGTGCTCTGTGCTCCTTGCTCAAGCAGTTGGTCACTAAATTCAGCTGTCCCCAGAAAGAGATCATCTCCTCTCAGCTGCATCCTGAGTAATAACCAGGATGAGCAGTTTGCAGTTTCTTAATAAAAATCAAACATATACCCATCATAGAACCCAGCAAATGACTCTCCTAGGTATTTATGCTATAAAAATAAGAACGCAGGCTCACACAAAAGCCTATACATGAATGTTTAGATGGCTGTGTTCATAATCACCTCAAACTGAAGCAAATTCAAAACTCCCTCAACTGTTGAGTGAATAAACAAATTGTCCACATATACATAATTATTTCCTGTTACATAAAAGGCAATGTATTTGTGAACATAAGGCAGGGGAAATACCTCTTTTCCTATAAGACCATTGAATACTTGGTGCAAAACCATTTATCCACTCTTCTTTAATACTATTTACTGTCATAAAAGTATTAAATTTTTGATAGCTCTTAGTAGTTAATTTTCTAAATAATTGTCTGAGATTATTTTTCTAGCTTCATACATAAGTGGCTTATTGGACTCACCCCATAATGTACAGCTTTATGAACATTTTTTCAAACTGTCTCACCATTGAGAGGCCATTGTTTTACAAGTTGGAAAGCTCTTCTTCCCAAAACTTTTTGTACACGGAAAGAAGTAACAGCAAATCCCAATGCTGTTACACCTGCCTGCAGGAAGGAAGGTCCTACTTCCCGACCTGAGGTTGGGGCTCAACATATGGCCAGGAAAGCCCTGGCCAGCAGCTGGCTGTCCAGCAGGACCAGGTAGGAGGTGCCCTCAACAGCATCCAGGAGACTAGCAGGCGCCATTCCAGGTCCCTGTCCTCTTGGAAGGCAGTCCCATCACCCTGACAGCTGTTTCAGACGGGAAACCCGAGGGGGGGGGGCGTCGACCCGGTCCGACGGCCACGAGGTGGCAGCCACAGGCCTCTCAGCTACGGAGCAGGTGTCCAGGTGAGGAGGCTGGTTGCTGTCCCACTCTGGGTCAGCAGCTGAGGTGACAGCCCGGCAGGCGAGGCGCCGAGGGCACCGCCCCCAGCAGGCAGAGGAGGAAGTTGAAGTGCGGCTGGGCCGTGGCCATGGAGACGCGGGGGCGGGGCCCTATCCCGCGGAGTCGAGTTTGAGCCTCTGTCGCGCAAAGGTCCGAGGGGGACCAACCGGAAGTGGCGGACTGGTGGAAGGGCTGCGGTCAGGCACCACGGTCCCCGCTCTCAGGGCCTGGGACCAGGCAGCGGAGGCGGAGAAGGTGAGCTGGCTGGGAGCGGCTCAGGGTCTCTGCGCCAGGACGCAGGAGGGACCCCCGGGAGGACTCTGCCGTCGCCTTCCATACTCGGTCCCGAGCGGCCTGTGCGGTGGAGCACGCCCTGTGCGAGTCCTCCCAGCTCTGAGCCGCCCGACCCCCGCCGTCCTGGGTCTCCCCTGAGGGCTTGTTTTGCAGCAGAGGTGCTTTTCACAGCCGGCTTGATTTCCGTTTGTAGGGTCCTGTTCAGGATGTGGTGGCCTCAGCGGTGTGGGCCTGAAACGCGGACTTCCCAGGCGAAGAAAATGCCCGACCAGCAGGCCCCCTGGGGAGTGGGAGGGCGACAGATGAGCAGACTGTGACCTGGGGAGAGGAGGCCCACTTAAAAGAAAGGCTAGTCAAGGTATTTCAGTTTTAATTGGCACAGTCACGTCTGTGCCCGGTTTCTCTTGCCTCTTACCCCGTCTCTGTCCTGTCTTTTTTTTTTTTTTTTTAATTATTAAGTGCTTCTTTCAGAAACCTTTTCGCATTTATTTCCTGCTCCTGGTTAACACTGTTAAGAGATCCTAGAATTTTTCAATGGTTACATAAAGCAGTCTGATTTATGAAAGTTGAGGTCTTGGTGCCATGGAAAGAGCAGTGACTTGGGGTAGGAATCAAGGGACTAAGTCCTGTGGGCTCCAGTTTCTTCATCGTGAGAGAGGAGTTGAAGTAGATCGTTTTTTGTACTATGTAGCCAGTGTTAGTGGTTGATTGCTAAAATGTATTGTTTGCGTGCTTCCTTTCTGACACTAGCCTAAGCACTGGGTTCTTTTTGTAAACTTCGTGGAAACTATGTGATAGTCCTGTTGGACTTTTTTGTTTTACAGATGAGACAACTGAGGTCAGCAGGGATTAGTTGATTTTTCCAAAGGGTGAAGCCTGATTTTTTTATTGAAAACCTAAATGTTTCCTGATGCACAGTGTTGTTGGCAATATGCTTACATTCTCTCGTGTCCGGGGATTTGTATTCCTCTTGGCAGAGAATGAATCTGAGAAATGTAAGGACCTTTAAGTAGCATGTGTTCTGACTGCTTAATGTACAGTGAATTCAGAACCTAGTTTCCTAGGTTCAGTCAGTCTGTAAAAGAGCATGTGTAAGAGGTTATGGTTGCTTTTTGCCTAATGCAAGTGATTGAGTTGAAGTTGCATTTGTTAATTTTAAAATATGGAAGGAAGTATGGGTGTTTGGTCCACTTCCAAATTTCTTTAAGAGAACATCAGAAATTGTTTCTTTCTTGTGGCATTGTGGAAATGTGAATGAGAACAAGTTGGTGATGTCTTTTAGGTGGAAACATTGCCCGAGGAAGAGCTCATCAAGTTTGCCAAGAAGGAATTTTGTGAAGCACCTGCTGGCTCTGGAGGCTTTTGATGATGAATTCATGTATGGAGACTGTAATTCTTCCTAGATCATTGCATTTGGTGAGTCACGGAACATATCTGAGTAGATAGTCATTTGCAAACCTGTACACAATAACCTCATTTAGTATGCATAAGAGATCTTGGGTGTGTAAATATATTACCTTTTCCTTTTTTGCCTTGAAAAAAAATAATAATGACATAATATTTTCTCCTTTTTTGTTTCCTTGAAGTATGCCAGTGTGTTGAGCAAGCATTATTGTTGGTAGGTAGGATAGCAGGTACTTGAATTCAGGGATTTTACTATCATGTTTGAAGCTCTTGCTTTTAATGGGTTTCTTTTAATATATCCAGATTTGTATCCACTCCATTTTGAGGTTTTGACTTTGCCAGCCATGGGCATCCAGATAGCCCTCCACTCCATGTCAGTATAGACAATTCTATAAGGAACATGAGGATAAATATGTTCATGTCTCTGTGTGAAGCTCCTTAAGTACTAGGTAGGTGATGTAAGGATAGGTGGAATTTCTGGGTCCAAGAATGTATGTTCACTTCTTTGAGTAAGCACTGCCATATGGCTCTTCTGAATAGCTCAAACTTTCTACATATGGCCAGCATGCTATTATCTAGCTTTCTAACTTTTGCATGTTAAGTAGATACACAGTGATAGCATACTGCTTTTGTTGGTGTTTTTCTTAGTATCTATTCTGAAGCTTTTCATTGGGGGATTATCTCCTGTGGAAATGAGCTTCCTGTGATCCCCCTGCCAGTTCCTCTACTTGACCTTACTTTCTTCTTATTGTACACATAAGTTCTCTGGAGCATGTTGGAATGTTTGTCCATGAGAGACTAACAGGTCCTCTAAAACTTTCAAACAGTTAGTAAAATTCCTAAACAGTTAGTGAGCACTGAAATTGGGCCACCATTTTGGGAAGAAAAATGTTGGATGACATATTCCAAACATGAAGTTATATGTTATGCTTTACCAAATAATAAAATGATGAAGAAATCCATGGGCTGAGGTAAAATAGAGCCTCAGGATCTTAGACATTCTGTAATAAATCTGTATCACTTGAAGTACAGAGTGGATCATCTCTGGGTCATGAAATGGTAGTCAAGGTTCAAAGCAAATGATCATGTGTTTCTAATTTTCTGTGATTTGGTTTCAGTGGTGAAGTTGTGATAGGTATGAATGAGTGAATCCAATAGGCTTATAATTCTTTTTTTTTTTTTTTTTTTTTTTTTTGTGGTACCAGGGATTGAACTCAGGGGCACTCGACCACTGGGTCACATCCCCAGACCTTTTTTTGTATTTTACTTAGAGACAGGGTCTCACTGAGTTGCTAAGTGCCTTCCCATTGCTGAGGCTGGCTTTTGAACTCGCGATCCTCCTGCCTCAGCCTCCCAAAGTGCTGGGATTACAGGCGTGCACCACCGCACCCGGCCCCCTTATAATTCTTTTTTTTTAATATTTATTTATTTGCTTTAGTTGTACATAACGGGTTTATTTGTACGTGGTGCTGAGGATCGAACCTGGGCCGCGCACAGTGCTAGGCGAGCTCTCTACCGCTGAGCCACATCCCCAGCCCAGCTTATAATTCTTTTAGGCTCCATTTTGGTGCCTTCAAACTGAGGTTGTTGGCTGTTGTCAGTTTCTGAGGAAAGCTAGGCATGTTTTAGTGACATGGAGCCATTGGAGTGGGGACAGCCATTCTGGTACACCTGCAAGACGAGTGCAGTCTTGAACAGGCAATGTGTCTGGTCCCTTTTCCTAACCCTCAGGCTCCATGTGCTCATTTGAGAATGGTTCCAGCCATTTTCTCCTCCTCTGGGTCATTCCCCTCATATGTCCTGTGAGACATTTTATATGTGAGGCTTTAAGAAGAACAGAATATTCTATAAATAAAACCTTGTGATCTATGCAATTTACTTTACATGGGTGCTTTCAGAAATCATAAATTCTATTGAAAGATATTTGCATCTGAGCCAAATAACACATATTTGTAGGCATCCTGGAGAAGACAAAGTATTATCTATATCTATATCTATATCTATCATCTATATCTATATCTATCATCATCTGTTTTTATCATTTGAATGAAATTCATCAATTGGCAGACCATTTTATCAGATGTGTAAGTAGATGCCATTTAAATTTACCCACTTTTAAATTACAGATGTTTGTACATTAACGCTGCATATTTATACCTTTTTTTTAAACAAATATTTATTTATTTGCTTTAATTGTACACAATGGGTTTATTTGTACGTGGTGCTGAGAATTGAACCCGGGCCGCACGTGCCAGGTGAGCGCTCTAACCCGCTGAGCCACAACCCCAGCCCATATCTACACCCTTTTTGAAAAACATGTCTGGGCTCACGAGCCCCCATACCAGTGGTTAGCTGGAACATGTTCTTCAGTTTGACATATCCCTAAGTATCCCGTGGGAACACCTATTCAATTAGCTTCGTTACTCCTGCTGCCTCAGTTGCTTTTAAAGAGGCCACATGCTGTCTATGAATCAGGGCCTCCAGTCTTACAACATTGCATTCTTTTTTTGGGGGGGTACTGGGGATTGAACTCAGGGGAACTCAACCAGTGAGCCACGTCCCCAGCCCTTTTTTTGTATTTTATTAGAGACATGGTCTCACTGAGTTGCTAAATGCCTCGCCATTGTTGAGGCTGACTTTGAACTCCTGATCCTCCTGCCTCAACCTCCCAAGTGCTGGGTTTACAGGCATGTGCCACTGCCCCCAGCTAACATTGCATTCTTTTGTTTGTTTGTTTGTTTGTTGTTTGGTACTGGGGGATTGAACTCAGGGGCACTGTGCCAATGGGCCACATCCCCAGCCCTTTTTTGTAGTGTATTCAGAGACAGGGTCTCACTGAGTTGCTAAGTGCCTCACCATTGCTGAGGCTGGCTTTGAACTCGCAATCCTCCTGCCTCAGCCTCCCAAGTGCTGGGATTACAGGCGTGCGCCAACTGCATCTGGCCACATTGCATTCTTTCAGGATGAAAAGTCCCACTTTTTACTTCACCATGCTGACATGGTCAGTAATATTTGCAAGGTTAGATTTTCAAAGATCCAATTCTATATTTTTCCTTTCCTAAAGAGCATGAGGCAGGAATATAGCATACATAAATATTAAGTGAAGAACATAGTTTTTACAATGTTATCCATTGAAGAGTAGACACATCTCTGACATACTTTTTATTTTGGGGAGGTATGATTTTTTTCCATGATATCTTTATTTTATTTTTATGTGGTGTGAGGATCGAACCCAGTGCCTCATGCATGCTAGGCAAGCACTCTACCACTGAGCCACAATCCCAGCCCTGGGAGGGATGATTTATTAGGGAAATCCTACAGATACAAAATAGTGAAATGAGAAGTCTCCCGTCCATTTTATTCTTTGTTTCTGATGATTTTTATGAAGGAGGATAAGATACTGCCTTGTTCCAATGCAGATATTTCCCACTTCTGTGAATGGATGCGGGGTGTCACCTGCTACTTGGTTGTCTGCATATTGGACAGGGTAAGACCAGTCCACTTTAAATATCTGCTGAAAACACTTTACCAGACACAATCTTCTGACTCATCAGTGACCGAGCTGTAGGAACTGAAGTGAACCTCTGCTTCTCTAGCAGCTGTGCTGAAGATCCTTGGTGTTCCACCTTCTGCAATACATGGCGCTCTCTTCAAGTTCTTTTTTTTTTTTTTTTTTTTTTTTTTTTTTTTTTTTTTTTGTACCTGGGATTGAACTCAGGGGCACTTGACCACTGGGCCACATCCCCAGCCCTTTTATATATATTTAAAATTTTTTTTTTTTTTGTATTTTATTAGAGACAGGGTCTCACTTCGTTGCTATGTGCCTCACCATTGCTGAGGCTGGCTTTGAACTCTTGATCCTCCTGCCTCAGCCTCCCGAGTGCTGTGATTACAGGCATGCACCACCACACCTGGCTCTCTTCAAGTTCTTCATTGACTTCCTGGTTATCAGCATTGTGGTCTCCTGGTCTTTGAGAAAGGCCCTGCATTGTTTTGTGAATGCGGAAGATGGTCATGTGGAAGGTTCCAGGGAGGACAGATCCTTGATAATGTACTCTAATCTTATCCATATGCCTCTCCAATGATCTGTTTTTTACTTCTTTAGTTTTCAGGAAGACAGTGCCTTCAAACACATGTGTGCAGCTGGGAATGCAGGCATCTGCTTCACTTTGAAATAAGTACGGAGGATTCATTTGAAGAAGACATGAGAAGAAAGAAGTGAGCTTCTGGGAGAGTGCAGGTTCCTTGCATTGCCCATGGGTTAGAAGAGAGAAGAGTTGCTTCATGAGATTTCATCAGTTTTTTCCTGCAAAGCTTTACACCGAGGTGAGTCCCCACCATATTTAGAAACCATTTCAGACAGCTTTCTTGACGGAATTGAATCAGAGCCCCTGATCATGTGGAAGAGATCAAAGTGGGTTTGCTATGAGTCCTCTATTTCATTTCTCAGTGCACGAGTCAAGTCAGCCATTTTGCTCTGAACTTGAAGAGAGCACCATGTATTGCAGAAGGTGGCACACCAAGGATCTTCAGCACAGCTGCTAGAGAACAAGAGGTTCGCTTCAGTTCCTATGGCTCAGTCACTGATGAGTCAGAAGATTGTGTCTGGTAAAGTGTTTTCAGCAGATATCAAAGTGGACTGATCGTACCCTGTCCAATATCAAAGTGGGTTTGCTATGAATCCTCTATTTCATTTCTCAGTGCATGAGTCAAGCCAGCCATTCTGCTCTGAGCAAAAATGGCAGGAAGTGCTCTTGCTTTTATTGAAAACATCACCCTGATTCAGTGAGCTAGAGGCAGCCTATAGTCCTTCAGTTTTCTTGTAAAGACATATTGCTGTGGATGGCCTCTGGCATCCTAATGCAGTCCTGTTTAGAGTAGGGGATTAAGGTTCTAGGCACTATACCTGCTCTTCTGGCCTAGGCTTAGGGAATCTGAGGTTAGAATCCCCCGATGTGGCAGAATCCCAGGCCCCCCAACAATCACAGGGCAGGCACAGCCTGCCCTATTTCTGTTAGAGTGGGAGAGTTCTCCCATCCATCCTCATCCATACTTGTCAGGCATTTTGTAACTTGATACCTTGCTAAGACTGAGTCACTTTTTCAAGGTCACATCACTTTCATGGCAAGGCTAGACCATTGATCTTCCTAATTTATTTCATGGGACTTTCTCATTGAAATGGTGACTGCCTCCTTAACACACTCACTACATTTGGACTGTCAAAATTCATGGCAATGTCTCCTTGGTGAGTGCATCTTCTCTTCTAATTTGGAATTTCAAAAATATTTCCATTTGGTTTGTGGAGGTAATGCAGGAGAGATTTCATTGGATATAGCAAAAACAAGAAATAACACTTGCACTTTTTTACACATGGATGTCTGTAATGAACATCCCTTTCTGTGAGCTCCTTTGAATTTGTTGAAGAATAGTTGGCTGGGGAGCAGGGTAACGAGAAATGGATATCAATCCTTGTCAAGTGTTCTGAATTGAAGAATGTATTCAGGACGTGAAGGCTTTCCTAGGCAGTTCCTGTGGCTCGGTCACTGGTAAGTCAGAAGATTGTGTCTGGTAAAGTGTTTTCAGCAGATATCAAAGTAGACTGGTCTACAGCACTGAATGCTGAGCTTCAGTGAGGTTCATTTCAGCATTTCCATGAGTGTTCTCTGTTCTATTGGATCCAAGCAGTTCCTGACAGAAAAGGAGAACAAAAATTCAAGATATGGTGATTGAGTCTTATACAAATGCTCAATTTCAATCAACTTTCAATAATACAAATATACCTTTATACTTGTCGAATTCCATATGTTGAGGAAATAATGAAAATTTTTGGGTGGGGGATGAGGATTTTGCAAATCAAATGTTATCAAACACCAAAATCTTTTTTTTAATGTAAATAATGAAGTGGCACAGGACCACACCTGCCATTCAGCCTCAACAACTTCCAGTTCCAGCCCCCAGCCCTGAGGTGGCCCATTTCATCAGTGTGTGTGGGACCACAGTGTCCTGGGATCAGAGAGCAGTCACCAGGGATGTTGCCATCTCACTGAGTAGATACTGCCAGAGACAGCAGTGAGGTAGTGGCACATGAGGAAGGGAAGAGCTTTCCAGGTGGGAAGAGGGGGGCATTAAGAGGCTCACTGGGCATGGTTTGAGGCTGCTGAGTGGGGCAGATCCATGCTCTGTGTTCCTCTGCCCTCCTACGTAGCCTACATTGGCAGCAGATCAGGGAACTGCTCCCACTAACACTGGCACATGCTGCCACAGAGTGTGCCTAGCCCACCTGGCCTGACTGGGCACTTCTCTTGCCTCATGGCTGAGATTGTGTAGGTCATCAGAGTATGTGTGTGGCCCAGATCTGACCTGCATGGGTAACAGGGTCAGACCTTCAGGTGGGTCCTAGGCTGCTGCAACCAAACCCTGCCAACTGGGTGGCCTACACCAGAGGAAGGGCCTTCCCTGGAGCTGCAGAGGCTCAGCACAACAGGGATTGGGCTATTCCAGTGCCACACACCCTCACAGCATTGTAGGGTATTGTCCCCTCAATGTGCCCAGCCCTTGCCCACTCTCCTATTGCTGACCACAATCTGTGGTTCCCTTATGGGAATCCAGTCTCTGCCTGAAACCTCACATAGCCTGTTTTTCCCCCCAAGTCTCCCTGGTCTCTGCATCCAAACTCTCATCTTCCTACAAGAATATCAGATATGGGATTTCGGCCCAGTTTATGCTGTGTTCCATCAGGTGAGCTCTTCTTAGCTTGATCACTGTGCAAAGACTCTGTTTCCACACAAGGTCGCGCCACTTTTGGGTGGCCAAGAATTTCCAGGGGACACTATTATAATCAGTACACTTGTTCCTTTAGCTCTCCACCCATGGAGGCTTCCTGGCACCTCTTGTCCTAATTCCTGTCGTGGCAGGTTCCCTCCTCATGGCTGAGAGGACCCAGTGACCCCTGGATTCACACATTTTCTGTCATTGCCAATCCTCTCCAGTGTTCTCCATGGGACTGCAGTGTTTTGCATTTGAACCCACCCTCTGACCTTTGAACATGGTCTAGACAATTGGATTAACTCCCCTGCCTCCTGAAAGACCAGTGCTTGTTTGATGCCCTTTAAAGTAATTTGTTATTTTTGGAATCCTTCCACAGTAGACAAGCCCTTGGATCCTGTCCCAAGAAAGCCCGAAGTTCAGATGTGTCTAGATGTTGACTTGAAGGATATCATCTCCTCTAAACCTTCATCTTGGCTGTGGTGTTTCCTCCCTTCAACGCAAGCAAGGAAGTGCAGTTGGCCCTGCACCCATCGTTCTGCATCCGTGGTCCCCACCAGGTGCAAATCAAAGTATCAAGAAAGAAATTGTGTCTCTATGGACAGATACTTCTCTCCTCATCGTTTCCAAGATCATACAGTATTACCCATAATTACACTGCCCTTTCATTTTATTAGGTGTCAGGAGTCATGGAGATATAAAGGCAATGATCAAGGAAGAAGATATGCACTGTTGAGATGCAAATACTATGCCATTTTTGTAAGAGACTTGAGGGTGTGTGTGGACTCTGGTGATTTTGGTGGTCTTTGAACAAATCTCCCATGGATTTCCTGTGATGTTTCTGATTTCTGGACGTGAGAGTCTTCAGGACTTGAGTTTGAGTCACTCCATGGGGATGTGGTAGGTGGGCAGTTGGAGCTGGTATGGTTAAGCTCAGTAATGGCTTGTTAAGACCACATCCAGCAGTGCAAGCATGAACAGAGAAGGGAGCCCTCTTCCTACATCTGAAGCTTAACTCTTGTCACCAAAATCATGCCTGGTGAAATCTGGAAGAAATTGAGTCCTCCCAAGAAGTTTGGATGTTGTGGGGAGTGTGGGATGTCATTGTACTTTATCTCTTCGATATGACATGTGAGCAGGTGGGAACTTGAAGATGTGCTTAGACCATGGAGTCTGTTTGTCTGGGAAGGGGCTTCTCAAAACAGCCCTTGTGCCTGTTGTACCTTCTTCCCTGGAGGAGACAACAAAAACATTCACAAAAGTTGGCCCCTGGGGCTGGGGTTGTGGCTCAGCAGTAGAGCACCACGTAAAAATAAACACATTGTGTACAACTAAAAGAAAAAGAAAAAAAGTTGGCCCCCGATCTTAGACTTGCAGCCTCCCAAATTTGAGAAATAAAATCTGTGCTATAAATTTCCCGGTCTCTTGTCTCCTGCTGTCACAACACAAACAATGCTAAGATGAGTCAATCAGCAATCTCCCTCATGTTTCCATTGTGGTCATACACACCAAACATCCCCTTTGTCATTGAACCATTGTTGAAATGCACAGTTTCAGTGGCAGCAAGCATGTTCACGTTGTTGCCTAGGCATGGCCACCATCCATCTCCAGAACTCACATGGACATTCTCTTGCAATCAATACTGAATTCTAGTGCCTCCTCAGGCCCAGGAAAAGGACATTGTACTTTATGTTTTTATCCACCTGATTCTGGGGAATTGAGATAAGTACAATCATACTAAATTTGTCTTTCTCTGGACACCATCATTTTCAATGGATGCAGTTCACCCCCACTCCTGGGCATACCAGGTCCACTGCAACTCTGCACGTGTCTCAATTGGACGCTCAATACCAGGCAGTGGTGCCTGTGTGCACATGAGCTGTCTGCCCATGTCAGTGGGCAGCCCTGATCCTAGGGTCTATTGTCTTGGGTCCCACTCAGCCTGTGGGTTCTCCTCCTCCAGGTCTTTGCAGGCCCATGTACACAAAGGTCCTGTGCCTGGTGGTTTCTGTAGCTGATAGGAGGATATGTCCTAAGCAAGGGCCGGGGTCCTTCAAGTGGCATAGAGGACTCTGGATTTGTCTGGCCAGGCATGGTGTCGTGGGTCCTGATGGACTAGAAGTAGAAGCAATGCCTGGATTCTCCTGGGATCTGAGTTGGCCCAGCCTGTGTGCTGAGAATTGGTGTGGCCTCCTAATTTACAGGGCCCAAGGATGCCAGGGAGAAGGGCAAGTGCAGAGCCAAGGGAAGCTCAGTGTCATTTTTTAGAGCACTTTTTGGGTGGAAGGCCAGGAAACATGGATGTGATGAATCTGATGCAGATGCTTGCACAGAGTCTGACCCACTGTGAGGTGAGGGGTGTACTGGCTATGGGCAGTAGGATGCTATGGTACCTTGGAGTCTCTGTCAGGCCCCCAAGCCTAGACCGAGAAGAAGCACTTGGGTGAATTTGAAATCTTATGAGAAAGCTTGGAAAGTTCTATTCTAGAGAGGGACAGCCTCTGACTCTCAATCACCTCCAACTTGCCATGGTGCAGAGTGGGACCTAGAGCCAAGATGGGCCTGACAGTGCCCAAGTCCCTGTATGGGACACACAGGCCTGATTGAGTTGGGTTGCATTCTTTGTCTCTCCCACTTGTGATTGTGCCATCTCTAAGTTTGTGCATTAGCCACCTGTGAGTCCCATCTTTGGTCAGACATAATACAGACTTTTATGGGCAAATATATGCAACAAATCATAGAAAGGAGATGCTACACTGGTTTTGAAAAAAAACCTGGGGACACTGGTAGGCCCATGAGAGGCACAACCATGGACCAGCATCACGATGTTGGTGAGAGGGATGGACTGGTTATGAATCTAGTTGAGAATCCCCAAAGCTGGAACTCTAGTGGCAGCCACGCTGGGCAGAGTGTGGTGGGGGTATTTGGGTAGTTTTAGGTGAACACCTGTTCAGTGGTGCAGTTGATGTGGGTGGGTGTGGGGAAAAATCAGCACCCGTAGCATATTGGAAGTGGGCTTATGTGAATAGGAGGCTCAGGTATGGGCACCACAGGAAATGACATCATTGCCTTGACAATGGATCAAACAGAACATGGAACCCTGGTATCCAGGCACCCACTTCACTGAGTAAGCCCTCCCAGCTCACTTGGTCAGAGACTCTGGAATGAGAAGGATGTTCTCCTGTTGTTTGAAACTATGCCGAGCTTCAGGTGCCCAGGAATCTCAGGGGAGCCACCTTGCCCTTGTTGGGGAACACTGGGTGAGGCTTCGTCCTAGATGCCAGAGTTTCTGGAGATTGTCCCAGAGAAGCTCAAGAGTAAAACTGAGTAGCACAGGGCAGGTGAGCTCAGCAGGCCCTCTTGTTTGATCCCTCCTGAATGGCCCAGGACTCTCATGCTCTGACACGGTGTGTGTGTATGTGTGTGTGTGTGTGTGTGTGTGTGTGTGTGTGTGTGTGTGTGTGCTGATGGGAGCTGTCTCATTATGCTTTTACTTCACTGTATGGGAATAAGTCATTTTTCTGTTTGTTACCATTACCATTTCTGAACTCAGCATGCTTGGTCCCAAACCAGGGTGGAAAGGAGCTGGATCAAAACACGGATGAGCCCTGCAGGGTAGAGACCCTTGAAGCTTACAGGCAGGATCAGCTCATGAATCAGCTCGTGCCTGTCTTTTATGGCAGGAATTCAGACTTGGGCAGCACCTTTGGGTCCACCTACTCATGTTTGATCACCACCCAGCAGGTGCTGGACCTGCTGTTCCCAAGGTAAGCACCATACTGCCAAGTCCAAGTGTACAGCCCCCTCGGGCCTGGCTCTTGAGGCTGCCATGTACCTGTCAGAGACCCAAAGGCTTTGTGATACCTAGGGAAATAGAGAATCACACACATAATGGATTGTCAGCACCAAGTGGGGTGAGTCCTGGATGTGCCTGCCACAGCCTTGCAAGGGATGTGAACTCCCCTTCTCAGGAAGACTAAAGCATCCTGACTCCAGCTGGTCCACAGAGCTGTGTGGAGCACCCACACATACTGGACACCACTGCTCAATAGTGTGTGCTGAGCTCCTTCCCAGGTGGACTCAGTGAGGCCTGGGCTTTTTTTCCAGTGTGATGTTCACTTCCTGTATGCAGAAGCTGTGTGCCAGGGGTGTCTCATAACTCAGGCCTTAGAGGCACTTTTGTGCCTCACTTTATTAAAAGGATGTGTCAGGTTCCATGGTGGGACAGAGCTTCCCATCTGAGATCTAGCTGGGCAGGGCTGGGGGGCTGGCAGCTTCCATGCCCAGAGAGATATGTGGGAAGCAGCAGATTGGGCTCATTCACTGATGAACATAGAGAAAGCACCCACTGTGTGAAGACGTGTTTTCCAGGCACGTTGCATAATTTGTGGACAATGTGGTAAAGAAGACTGCCCTCATGTCCCTCTGCATGGGGGTCAGCCTGAAACCTCATCCGGAATGGCTTGTGGTAAGAAAAGTGAGGGCCCTGAAATTCCCGAGAGTCTCTACCAGGTGAAATGGCTTGAGAATGCTGGAAAAAAATCCTGGTTTCTTCTCCAATTTTCCTACCTGCCCTGTAGCCTGATGCCGGGCTTCAAGCGTAGGAGGGAGAAAGGCAAAAGCTGAAGGAGAGACCGTGGGTCTCTCGTCGAAAATGATAAGGAAGACTTTGGCCTCAGAAGAAGCTTCTGTGACAAATTGAAAGCTACCACAGCCCACCCCAGCAGACTCCCACCTCCCTGTCCTCCCCCTGGCCAAAGAGATGTGGTCTTTCACTTCATTGTAAAAAGATAGAGATCCAATTGCCATCTCAGGGGGACTCAGTGAGAGCTCACAGAGAATGAGGAACATTGCAGCCCAAGCCCGGGAATAAGGTGCTTCCTTGAGCCCCAATAATGGTAGGCCAGGAGGACAGCAGACACCCCTACCCTTTGCATTCAGTGTGTTGGAGAAGCTCGTAGCCCAACAGAAAGACGAGTGTCGGCAGGCCATGAATAGGGGCGACCTGGTCCTAGCATGGATCAACGTTCCTGTCCCAATGCAGGTTCTTTACCTAGAGAACTGTCCTGTCACGTTCCTTGTGCAAGTCGACCACTGTGGTCATTTTCTAGGGTGGACATGGTGTGTGTGCACAGAAGCCAGGGAAGGATCAATAAGATATAAAAGGGGTCAGAGTTATTGGTATAACGGAGAAGATGGCTGGGGGGAAGGAGAGGCCAAGCTTTTGTGTCTTGACTTCGTGCACACCAAACACTCCTCACAGTTATCCACATCACCTTCCCTACGCTGATCCCATGTATCCAGGATGGACTTGTACACTGATACACTTACCGTCAAGCCCTCACAGGCAGATCAGATTGATTTAGTTCCAGAATGCTGCTCCTCATACCATTGTCAGCAGCTCCATAGGGTAGCTTGAACCCCTGTAGTACCAACGGCACACAAGCACCCACCTGTTGCCCCGAGATAGAATAAGGCAATGTCAGGTGAGGCAGAGCCTGAGAAGCGTATGAGTATCCTGGGGGTAGTGGTACAAAATAAGGCATGATGAAGAAAGTCCCGAGTTTTGTCCTCCACTGGGTGGAGTCTGGTAATGGCTGGTGTTAGGCTTGTGGAGGAAGGATAAGGCATTTGTCCACTCAGGCAATGGCCCCTGTCTGCGAAGAAGGTCCCATTGGGCCACAGGGGCTGAGGTCTTCCTGGCAGACAGGGGTAATGTGTGATTTTTTGCAAGCTCAGGACAAGTCAGTCCACGTTTGGCATCTTTTCTCCCTAGCTACAGCTCAGCTCCAATGAGGCATTCTAAACCTACTGCAGAGCTTAGAGCCTTCTCCAGAACTGCTCTGAGCCCTGTTGAAGGGGCCGCAGCAGCATGTCATTCCAGAGCAGGAGTCCATGAGTTCAGGGTCTGCACTAGTCCTCCTCCATGCCCATGTCAACAAGCAGTTGGGGAGACAGCGCCTATTCATGTGTACCTAGAAAACCAAAGGACAACAGTGTATAAAAGCATCCTGGAGAGTCTTATAGTAGGGGAGTCTCCTAGCGCCCACACTGGGGAAGACAGAGTAACATAGCAAACATCTTAGACAAGGCCTGCCTTCTTGAATTGGAGCTTCTGGAAGGTCAGGATGGGATTATCAGGGAATAAAGCAGAGAGAGGTCATTGTGACGGAGCATGACCTGAGAGGCGGGATAGCAGCAGCATGCCAGGTGTAGGTGTGAGTGGGTGTCGGTGTTTCTCATCTCTGGGGGGATTTGAGCTCGACCCCAACCCGTTAATTCGGGGCTTGTGAGTCTGAGATCTCCCCCAACCTGGAAATTGAGCTGACCCCCAACCTGTTAATTCAGGGCTGTGTTGGGCCTAGCTTTCTTCCAAACCAAGAATCAAGCCAAGTGTCTGTCTGCTTATCCAGAAATCTGGGTTTTTCCTTGGTTTTATGCAAATGTTGAGTTTGAGCCCAAGCTCCCTCCAAATGCCTGGAGGTCTGAGCTCGGCTCCTCTTTGCGGATGAGATGCCACTAATTATGCGACCCCACCAAGAATTAAGTTTGTGTGCTTTCTGTCTGTACTCTTGATGTATTTTCTATTGTATGACCACCAGGTTCTAATATACTTAATTATCTATAATAAAACCAGTTTTCAAAGGCCCTGTGGATATATCTAAAGCAGAAAAACTAGCTAACGCCCGGTAGGATGAGCCCAGTTGAAGTTTTTAAAGAAGATACTAGGACAACATAACTTTATGATCAGGCACACCTAAAGTTATAGAATTTTAACATTACTTTAAGACTTTTAGAATA
This sequence comes from Tamias sibiricus, assembly GCA_025594165.1. Taxonomy (NCBI): domain Eukaryota; kingdom Metazoa; phylum Chordata; class Mammalia; order Rodentia; family Sciuridae; genus Tamias; species Tamias sibiricus. The sequence continues at coordinate 24,545 of JAKELJ010000147.1, read as the reverse complement.
CCTCTTTCCCCTACCTTGATAGATAAGATTAATCAGTAGTTGAGATAACTGATCTTCCCTAGTAATTCCTGAAATCCTTTACAGTTAATTACTGGAAAGTTCTTTGTTATAGTTAATTCCTAACATTCTTTACTGTCAATTACTTGGAAATTCTTATTGTATAGTTAATTCCTGAAAACTCTTTATTGTAATCTTCTTTACTGAAATTCGCTTTATGTTACCTCCCTAAGAAAAAATGTCGAATTACTGTGTGCTTGTTGGGATGTATAAAAAGCCATACTTGAGAAAAGTAAAAAGAGCAACAGTAGAAGGATTTCTACAACCTGACTTTGAAGTGGTGGATTATTTTCCTGTCGTCGACGTTCCCTTCAGCAACGCAAACGGGAAGAACTTAACATCTTTTTGCTGAAGCTCTGGCCTTCAGCAAGTTGGGCCTGCGTATTTTGGGGTTTGCAGGCCAGAAGTGCAGAGCAAGTGCTTTGTTAAGAGGAGGGCAGAGAAATATCTAGGGTACAGTCTGTACTCTATGGACCTTGGTATTGTTGAGGACTATATTGAAACCATGGAGGATGAAGCAGAGGAGGTGGCAGCCATTGTTCTTGTGTGTGGGGAGGGGATAATATGTTGCTGGTAGAATGGAAGGGAGCCCTTTTGGCATGATTAATTTTAGGTAGTTGCGGGTCAGAGGCAAGTGGGTTCCTTGCAGGAGTCTATTAGTTTTTGCACTTAGATGGGGGTAGGGAGCTAGAGGCTGTCTCTGCAGGATTTCTATAGGCGTGCGAGTTATCTGTAGTAGACTCCAGGAGTGCAGCTGCAGAGGAGCCATGTTCAAACAAGATGCAGAGAAGACATGTTCAGTGACTGCCAGTGCTGAGGCAGGTAGCTCATTACAAGCAGCCCGCACTGAGCTTCCAGAAGGCCAGGTCCTACTCCATGGCTCAC